>PTEX01000047.1:2265689-2337231 GCA_003342815.1 Eudromia elegans
GGACGCCATGCGGGGGCGACTGAGGGGCAGGCGTGCGGAGGCGGCTGAGGGGCAGGCGTGTGGAGGGGCTCACGCAGGACGCCGTGCGGGGGCGACTGAGGGGCAGGCGTGCGGAGGGGCTCGCGCAGGACGCTGTGCTGAGGCAGCTGAGGGGCAGGCGTGCGGAGGGGCTCGCGCAGGACGCCGTGCGGAGGCGGCTGAGGGGCAGGCATGTGTCCCCTTTTGCCGACTCGGCTGCGGAGGTGGCGACCATGGCCAGCCAAGAGGATCCAGCAGCTGGGAGCAGCCCCATCTCGGGCTGCATCGGAAAGACGGGCCAGACCCCTCCGCTTGGCACTCGAATTCTCTTCATGTTCATCAAGGAATCAGAAGTTAGCTGAGGAGAGAGGCAGGAAACAGGCTTGCCTGCCTAGCGAAAGCCAATGCCAACCCTGGAAGGCCAAGGGGGATGCGGAGGAGTTGCTGGCTATGTGGCTGAGCTGGAGCCCTCGGGCTGCTCTGCGGGCCTGCACCTCTCTGGGACACACAGTGAGCGATGGGGCTCCTTGCAGCTCAGGAAGGGCCCTAGGTACGTACGTTTGCTGTACGTACATTTGCTGTACGTACCTAGCAAACCAGCCGCGTGGCCTGGGCAGGCGGGAGGTTGTGCACCACCAGAGCCCTGTGAAGACGGCTGGGCAAGTGACGCACGTGCAGAAATGCCACAAGAGCTTGCGTGGCCGTTCCACCTCCACTTCAACAAGGCCAAGGTGTTAAAAGGCTGCATGAAGTATAAGAGTAACGGCTGTGTAAAGGAGTGGCTGAAAAATTAAAGCGTGGTGTGCTTTATTATGTATAATGTGGTGCCCCTTTCTTCCCCCACACATCGACCTGTTACAGAAAAGAGTCTGTTTCCAAATGAAAATACACCCAACCCTGAGCAAGAGCCGATGCACAAATGCTTTTTGAAGGGGCTTAAAGTGGCATCTTTGCACAACAATGTTCCCTATCCCAGCGTACCTGCCAAAACTTCAAAGATATAAATAGGGAGACAATATTTTGGGAGACAAGCGCATTTGCACTCCTTTGAAATGTGCTTGGCTAATGGAATATTTTGAAGAGAAGGAGTGGAAAAACAAATGGAAAGTGTTTTCTTTGAAAAGAAAAAAAAAAAAAAGCTGCAGCAAACTGTCCTTCCTAAATAGGGATACTTGGCTGGCGTGTGCTTTGCCCAGCCCGGGGTCAGACCTTGCAAACAACTACTAAATTAGGTCCCACCACTTTGGTGTGAGAAGCATGGGAGTGCCAATAATTAAGTTGCATCAGATGCAGGGAGTGACTGATGTGTCTGCGTGCCCACGACAGCAGAGTTCACGCTGCTGCCATCCAGCTGACCCCTTCTTTCTTTCTATAAGCAAGAAAAATCCAATGAAAATCCGCTGGTTTTGCACCTTTGTTTTGTTTTCTAAACTACTGCTCCCCTGAAGGTATAGAAGCTATTTGAAGGAGCAAATCAAAGCTCCCATAATATAGCGCTATATTATTTGTTGATGTAGGGTTTGATTTAGTGGCTACTTATTATATCAGGTTACCATATAATTATCTTAATTATTGGCTCCAGAAGTAAGCAGAGGGATTATGAGAGAGACAGGAAGGCCCAGCGGAGTGAGCGTGGCTCAAGGAATCAGACCTATCCCAGTGTAATCTTGGTTTCACCACTCACGTGCTCTGAGCTGGACTTCTTCCTCCCCAGCCCATCCTGGGAATAGAAAAGGAGTGCAGGGACAGGACTGGGGAGGTGACCACGATTCAGAGAAATGCAGGAGAGCAGAATGAAAAGCACAGGGTGAGAGATAAAAAATTCAGAAAAAAAATATAACATGCATGGCAGCATGAGTTTGTATTAATGCCTGCAGAACCGACGCAATCTCAAAGGACATAGGTTGGTGATGGAGGCCTGAAATTGGAGTCTGGTCGTGGTTCTTTTCCAGCCTCTGCTACTGATTTCCTGTGTGACACTGGCTGTGACAGGCAGCCTCTGGACCTCGAGCCCCTTTCTGAAAAACAAGGATGATAAAAGTTATTTCCTGCTGTCTCCAGTCTTAAGTGCTTGGGTTATTGGAGCAGAGCTCCTAGCCCTCAGCCACGGATCTCCTGACATCGCTGCCATTTGCATTTTCAGTCTCCGAGTCCTTTGTTTGAAAACCACTGACCTAAGTCAAAGGCTGGAGCTCGTAGGCACTGCTGCGGTACAAAAACAGCGTTAGAAGGTTGCCAGCATGTTTTTCTATACCTCCAGTATAACGTAGAGCATTTCCTGACAAAATAATTTGTATATTGACAAACTGAGTTGTCTCTGCCCCTCGAAGAGAGGAGCCGGCACGCTGGTTCTGCTCAGCGTGTGCAAATTACTATCTCTGTTTTTGCTTTGCTCTCCAGAGCCAAAGAAAATGAGGATAATAGAATGTATCTATTTCCTTCCTAGAAAAGATCAGTTAATGTGAAATGGTGCATGGTGGCTTAGTTCTGAATAAGTGGGATACCCTAATCCAGCAAGGTATCCTCGTTCTATTGTATGCCTTTTCTGCATGCCATCTGGAGTTGTTCTCTGCCTAGTATTTTCAGTATGTACCATATGTTTTTGCATGAAAATTCAATAAAATATGCATTATACATGAAAAGTGCTGTAGTAAATAAAGGAAGGGTGGAATCCAGGCCCCTTTGTGCATGGCGGGGGCCCCAAATCTTCATAAAAGGTTTAGTCTACTCTGACGTCTGCGCTTTGCTCCTATTTACTCCGAGTCGGTCTTTAGGAGATGCTCTAATTTAAAGCAAACTCCACCGGCCTGGGGAAGCGATTGGACATGCTTTGGCTGCCCTCTGCTGAGAGCACTGGAAAAAGGCAGGGAAAATGTGCGTTTTCCCAGGAAGGAGCAGTGGGAACAAGGCGCTGGGCATGTGGAGCGGGCGTCCCCACCACCCCTTGTCCCCCTGGGTTTTGTCACCCTTGCTGCCCCTTTGCTGCCTGTCGGAAGCCAGGCTCTTCCCAGCTTGGTCTTTGAGGGTTTGCCATGTCCTTTTCTCGGGGGTTCAAAGGGCAGGGGGTTCTGGGCAGATTTCAGTGCATGGATAATATTATATCACTGTTGTAGCTGTTGGTGCACTTTCTTATTTTTAATACTTTCTGGCAAGTTGATTTATTATTATATCTTCAGCTGGGCGGCACACCAAAGTGTTTTCGTGATGAAAGGAATATTGTGCATGTATTTAATTACTGCCCACATTTTTGTATAATTTTATCCTTTACTGTTTTAGATGAGACATCGAGTTCTTCTACTGAAAAAAAAAATCCCAGTAAAAATAGATGATTTTGAAGGCTAATCTGAGAAGAATTTGCTACTTAAATGTGAGGAAATGTAACCAATTCTTTCTTCCTGCCTTTTCAGATCATCCCTGACTATCGGAATGTGCAAGAACTCCCTTACCTGGACATGGTGATCGCGGAGACATTGCGCATGTACCCACCCGCATTCAGGTACCTATTTTCCTCCCACTTCTGTTTCCACAGAGCAGATCGCTAGCCACCTAAAATGGAAATCTGCTGTTGGGAAACCAGTACGCACTTGGTCTCTGTGCCAACATCAATACTGCTTGTGCATTTGAAATCATAATGTGTAAACGAAAACTGGCTAATACTGGTATTTCTAAAGCAGCTTTTTTAAAAAAAAAAAAATCTAACCAGACAAGACAGCATCCAAAACAGCATCCAGGACAGCCAAGACAGAGTTCTTCAAATCCCCCAAGATTACGGGATTGAGCCTTTTCAAAGCTGGACCACCTTAGAAAGCCAGATGCTCCTTCCTCGTTACACCTCAGGCTTTAGGAGTGCAGAGCAAAGAGCTGCCCGTGCTTGTTGGCTGGTGGAAGAGCTACCCTGCTGTTCACTGAGGCCCTGATCTTCAAAGCGTTTGCACGTTGGGAAAGCTGAAGGGCTTTTGACATGTGCGATTAACTCAGACTATGCAGGTTTGCACCACTACTGTGTTATAATAATACACCTGAAACAATGCTACCTCCATTAAGTATTGAAAGTTTTCCCTTGACTTACACAAGAATAATTCACTACATTATTGATGAATTGAAAACAAAGAGGAAGGGAATTAGAAAACTGCTTGATTGTCAGATCTCAGAGTTATCATCACAAGCATAAATTTAAATTCCAAGAACTGAATTTTTAAGAGCAGTGAGACAGTTCCACTGCTTCTCCTGACGCTAATGGGAAAATTTCAGATAATTTGAAAGAAATGAAAGTTGATTTTACTGTGAGGGCCTTTGAAAAAATTGTCCTCCAACTGCAAACAACTTGAAATAAAACAGCTTAAAATCAACCCTCTATGTTCACAAAGATTGGAAATTGAGCATGGACTTCTGAAGAACTGCACAGAGAGGAAATATTAAAGATAATGGATGACCTAACTTGGTTTTTCTATGTTATATGTGGTATGCAAATGGAAAATGTTTTGCCAGTTAAACCATCAGGGATATTTGAATTTCAGCTGTGATGCAGAGAGACAATCAACGTTTGTCAGATGGGAAACAGAACAGAGCAAAGTTGTTCAGAAGTTTCCACTGGTGTTATCTGTGGTGTTTATTGATCTGGCTTTGATAGAGAGGGAATAGACAGGAGAGCCCAGTGGATCAGCAAGATCCTAATTGCTTATGGCAAACATAATGCTGCATTCTGGAAATAAATAAATAAATAAGTAAAAAATCAGTAGCAACCAAGCTTGCTATAAATGGGAAAGCTTTATTTTCAGTTGATTTACTGACCAGAGGACTTCTTTCACAGCGCTGGTGTTTCCACAATCACTTAATTCAGATTAAAGGGAGCAAGCTCGCTCCTCAATGTGATTTGTAATGTGCTGGGTGGGTGGGGGGTGGGCAACAGGGGGAGAAGATGTTGCTGCAGTAACACCAGGGCCGCAGCCCCAACGCTGAAACCTTTATGCCACAGCCTGGGGAGGAGGGATGGGAGCTCCTGAGCCCTGTCCTGCCCCTGGGACGAGCTGCTGGGCTGTGACAACCGGTCAGCATCCTGTGTGGTCTTGGGGACCACCACGCATACACACACAGTGTTTTCCCAGGTTCACACATCCATGCTGGCATCAGCAGAGGTTGCTGTATTTATCAACTGGGAAAGTGTTACTCCCTACGTTGCAGCTGAAGGGATTGACTGTCATGGTTGCTTCCCTTTCGTTGTCTTTTTACTTGTACTGATCATGTGAGATAGGTGACCCTTTCTGTTGCAGGTTCACCCGGGAAGCAGCCAAGGACTGCGTAGTGCTGGGGCAGCGAATCCCAGCCGGGGCTGTCGTTGAAATTGCAGTGGGACATCTCCACTATAACTCTGAGTGGTGGCCAGAACCTGAGAAGTTCATTCCTGAGAGGTGCGTGGGGTTAGTCCTTTCTCCTTCTTAGGCTGAAGTCCTTATTTAGACCTGATTAGATCAGTGGCCTTCCTCTTCACCTAAAGCAGCACCCCCCAGAAGGAGCATTGGCTCAGTTCACATGATTCAGTGTATGCTTTCCACCGAACTACACGGCTGGTAACAACGGCATGCCTTACAGGGGGTGCAAAGTGTGGTTAGTGGTTGAAACGTGGCTCAAACTTTCAGCCTGCTTCCAAATCCAGTGCTGCAATTAGTGTCACTTCCACAAGTCCTGAAGTGAAACAGTGTGCTTACTTGCATGGAGCTACCTGGACATTTCTGCCAGCCCCTGGTTGTTTCAGAGCAGCCCATACACATGGGGCCAGGGAGGAGTTGGGCTACACGCTGACTGGCGAAGCAGCCTGAGCAATCTCCTGCTCTCCACAAGTGCAGTGGTCCTGGCTCCTTACCTCTGGAGGCAAGGCATATTTTACATGGGGGATTTCTTCTCTTCTGAACGGCGTATCTCTCATGTTCAGCTGTCAGGCTGTGTTTGTGTGACTGTGTGTGCCCTGTCCCAGCTCGCAGCTGCAGTGGTTAGCTTAACGGCAGGGCCCACAGCGCTTTAGCCGGGGAGATGCTCTGGGAAAGCTCAGCTTTGCTCTGTGGGCAGCACTATGTCAGTCTACCACTGTGCTGTAAAGTCTAGCAAGAAAGAAGCGTGTGCTCTACAAAGGACCAAGCACGATGCGGGTAGCATGAAGCATCCTGTGCTAGCGGGACAGCAAACATCTGCTGTGTCCACCAGGTTTGCCTGGTAGATTCCTTCTGGGACGAGTCTCGACATACTGAGCAACTTTCACTGTAGACACGAACAAGGCCAGGATTGGAAGAGCTTCCAGCTTTCATTCAGGAGGAGTCTCAGCATTAACTAGAAGTCTTTTTTATCAGCAAAGTTTATCTAGAAAAGTTGTTTTGTATGTTTATCACCTTAATGTTGATGAGAATGTAAAGTATGGAGTAAAAAATGGGGACTACAGTACACGTGACTCATACACTGATATGTCTAATGATCCTGGGATGAATTTCCTTTGATATTTTCCTGAGAAATGAGGCATAATTATGACTGCTTTCACCATCTTGTATCACTTGACAAGATAGTGAGAATTGTAAATTAAGAACTTAACCAAAATAAACTAACTCAGCTATATCCTTCTTTTTATTGAAATTTCCTCAGTAACAATGTAAGGCAGGCTTTAAATTTGCCAAAATGATGTGTGGAATTGAAGAAAGAAGGAATCATGTTAATCCCTTAACATAGGACATATAACAGTGTTCAACACGTTTTATGGCTCTGCATCTTGAATTACAGGCTTGTGCGGTGCTTTGTACAGTATCATCTCCAATCTCATTCAGGGTATCTAAGCGCTGGGATGGGGTTAGCACGAACACACCATGTTATTTTTTTCCAAGCCTCAAAATAATCTGTACTATCTCTCACCTGTTTAAATCCTGCACCAGTTCCCCACACCTTGGAAGTTTACTATGCAAGGGAGAGGGATGCCACTCTGCCTGGCTGCCAGAGTCATTAGCTACTTTGAGAACATGCTAGTTTTAGTGTGTTTGCAGCATTCTCATCTGTTGGTTTCATTTTAGCCATAATCTCACTCCAGTACACACATAGCATGCTCTGTCGGTGTCATCAAGTTACCTTTCTTCTGAGCGTGGACATTGAATGAAGGCAATTTGTTAGAGATAGATTACCAATAATAACGACATCTGTCTGTCTTCTGCAAGAATCACCAGCTGACAAACAATGATGCCCCTAAGGCAGTTATCAGTTGACTTACAGGCATCAGTCCATCAGTATATAATCTCTCAATTGTCCTCTTGGTCTGTCCCTTAAAAGCAAATGAAATCACCTGCTATTGAGATGTAAATAAAAAGCAGTGAATCAGCATGAAAAAGTGTATCTATCTCAAACAGTTTTCCATCTCTTTACCATCTAGGTTTACAGAGGAGGCCAAGAAGGAGCGGCATCCCTTTGCGTACCTGCCTTTTGGGGCAGGACCCCGTGGCTGCATCGGCATGCAGATGGGTTTGCTGGAGACAAAAATGACTCTGCTGAGGATTTTGCAGAAGTTTCGATTTAAGACCTGCCCAGACACTGAGGTTTGTACACGCAGGTGCTTAAAGGCTTCTCATGTCAACTTCTCTGGGCTGACAGTTTGTCTTAAAATAGACAACCAGCTTGCCTTCGTGACTTCTCCCCTTGAGAGAAAACTGCTAAAGCCACTCAATAGGGAGGGACAAAAAGCCTGGACTACATGTTTTAATTGAAATGTGATTTATTGTTTATGATCTTTCCTATAAAACAAACTCTTATAGGTGACCCTGCGTGTGCAGGGGGATTGGACTAGATGACCTCTAGAGGTCCCTTCCAACCTTAAGGATTCTATGATTCTATGATCCCTACCTGGTGGAGAGAAGCACAGCAATGCTAAAGTCAAAATATACTGATTCAAACAGGCTGATAGTGGCCAGGCATCTTTCTTGGATCTCAGCACTTGAGTATATTCCTATTACTATCTATCTGTATCTATGTATCTATATCTCTAATTATTGATATATATATTTTACCTGCCATTTACTCACCAGCTTTAGAGTTTATGGAGTTATTTTCTTTCTGTTCAGATCTATAACATACTTGGGCGACTACTGCCTCAGCCTCTGGCTATAAACTCTATTTAATATTTTACTACCATAGCTGACTGTAAAACAATCACTTTACAGCTTCCACAGTAACCCTTGTATGAATTGGTCCCCCATCAAAAATGTCTGTCTGTATGTGGGGGTATTAAACACACATAAACTACTACCTACAACTGTGACTAAGACTTTTTTTCTTGCTTTCAGATTCCTTTGCAGCTGAAATCAAAGGCCACACTTGGACCAAAAAATGGAGTCTACATTCAGCTAGAACCTCGCTAGAAGAAGATGCACTTTCTGAAACTCCCTATGAGGAGACTCCCTCTGTCAGTGACTCACTGGGTGTAATGTTTTTCAAGATCCCAAAGATGGGTAGGAGCCTAAGTCCCATTGACAGTCGGTAGGTGCCGTCTCACTGACCTGCTGTGGGACCGAGACCTCAAGTCACCTTTGTAAATGGGACCTGGGCTCCAAAGGCTTTTGATGGTTTTTGAATTGCTGTGAATAACTGCAAAGGAGCATCCCACTTTTCATATGCTTTTCTAGATTGCTCTTCTTTTCTCTCATCTTTGAGAACACTTTCTGCAGGCTCCACTTCAACAAATGGAGGAGGTGCTACATGTAAACTAGGTTTATGATTGGTTTTAATTACAGTTCATTATCTGGCATGTCCTGGTGATGTAGCTATGATCCCTCTCTCGACAAAAGCCCAAGTAGAACAGTTACAGCAGAAGACCTGGAACCCAGGTCTCTTTTTTTATTCCTGAACTCTGTTAAAAAATAAAGCCAAGTCTCTTGCACCGTGCTTGACCACTTCCTATGTTTGTGACCTGCAAGAGCTGCACTTCCTCATGCCTTTGAAATGCCTTGAAATACACTTAGATTAACAATTTGCACTTGGCTTGTTAGATTGTGTGAGAAGGAATGATGAGTTCACCTCTTTAGCAGTCAAGTTCCATTAACTCAGACCAAAGAAAGGAGGTGGCAGCCATTTTGCTGCTCACCGAACTGCTGCTGGAAAAGAGGAAGTAAGAATTGAAAGGGAGCAGCAGAACCGGGGGAAATTTAAGGGGGATTAGAAGATGTTGCCACAACATCTGCATGGCTGCTTTGAGGCTTTTCCTTTCCCTCACTGCAGCTGGCAGTGTCCAGTCTGGGACACTGGAGGGAAACCAGAGGGCTACATTCATTAATGCCACTGGTGAACGTGTGGGGGCCAGGAGTGTTGGCTGCAGCCGCTGATCCCCTCACTGGCCTCAGAGCAAGTCACAGCACAAATGCAGGCCTTGCTCAACATAGCAGCAAAGGAGCTTGCTTTATGCCATCATCATCACCATCAGCAGCAAAGTTCAGGCCATACGGCCATGCGCACGCACCTTCACAGCCAAAGCAGCAGAACTTTGCTCTTTCTAGTGCCTCCATGCTCCTCCCTACCTCTACCAAGGTCTTAGTCACTGCTCAGCAGTGGAATGTTACACATAGCAGCTGACCTGAGAAATGATCTCCTTCAGCAGGCACTGCAAAGTGTTTGACTGTAAAACAGAACCTTGAAAGTAGATGGTCTCAGCCTCAGGGCCCTTTTTTTCTTCAGTTTTTTTTTATAAACAGCAAAAATTCTCATGGAAATGCAAGCACATAGAAGCACTGTTCTGCTCTTTGTAAGTGCTGAGCTTCTGCCTGGTGACATGCTCTGCATGTTTCCTTAGGTACAGCAACTGTCTGGATGGTATGGGTGAAGAGCTGCACCCAGAGAAAGAAATACTTTGATTGCTGATCAGTGTCATTGCAAGATCTGTTCTCATGCCTACCTGTAGTTTATTTCTAGTAAGCACCTTCAACTGCCATCTTCCCACACACTGCCATGCCTCTGACCTGCCTTGCTTCTGGGATGTTGTTTCTCTGTCATGAGATCTCTCTTTTAACCATAACGGTACAGGTAGTAGTGGTGAAGCACTAACCCAGCAGTCACGGAACTATTCCTGCTTCCACCGAGCATCTTTGAAACGCTAAACACAAGTGCCTCCTTACAAACACACTGGTTACATGAATTACTGATGATGGAGCATAAGTTATTTGAAAACCAACATGCTGTATATATCCTGCTTTCTACACACACGTTCTCCATCATTTTTCTCTTCTTAAAAATACAGCTGATTTACTGCTTGTATATGCAACTGCAGTAAAGCTGGATGGACCTTGCCCCAAACCTCCTCACATTCCTGATATAAAAAGAAAGGAGTGCTTGCTTATTGTCTTTCACTTCACAGTATAGAGTCAGCCATCAACAGGTTGTTTGTCCCTCAAAATGTTTTATACTACTTCCATATTTGACTTGGCAGTTCTCTGGGAACAAATACTTCAAGTATCAGCAGTAGCACTCCAAAACAAAAACTAGTAATCCTGTGTTAATACTGTGTTAGCATGTGTATATAACACAGTGCAGGCCTGGCCTAAGCGGAGTTGGGTTTAGAATCTGTTAAAGCTACCAAGTGAGCTCTGTTTATAGCTACAACGCAAAAAAACATAATGTTTTATCTTTAAATACCAGTAGCATTTTCAGTACAGCAGGCCTATTTTAAAGAATAACAGTTGATTCCAGGAACAAGGAAACTGGTTTAAAATAATTTTTCTCCCCAGAAACAGCAAGTGTGTTGTCTTGCATTGCTGAGCTGGGGGTTTGTTTTAAGATTAGGCATGTCTGTGTTACAAAAGGGTCCTAGTCATTCTCTGACAGATGATATGAAGGCTGTTTGATAAAGGAAAGTTTCTATTAAAAACATCTTATGGGACTTTGCAATAATTACTGAAAGCTGTCAGTATAAAATGGGATTTTTAATGAGGCTGCTGAGATAGAAAACCTTTACAGTTTGGTACTTTATAAATAGCATTCCTGTGAAAATGGAGTTGAACATTAGAATTAAGCTTGGTGGCAAATTTGGCATTAAACTGCAAAATTTCCTCTGTTGATGATATTTTGTGAAATGATCAACTTCTCATTTCCCTCCATTAAATGATATTTCAGCCTTGGACACAGCTTTGACTAATAACAGACTCTTCTGTGCATTCACAGTAGTAAATACATTAAAAGGATCTACAGACGAGTATTTCACTGCTTCCTTTACGTCGACCCCTCTCTTCAGTTTGTAAAGGCTGATCAGTCTCCAAGATGTTTGCTCCCTGCACTAGCATGTGCTGTGGCTGTGCTCTCAGAGGGAGGAGGATTTCTGCTGCTGTCTTGGCAAGTGCAGCTGGGTCTGTAACCAGGCCTGGAACACTAAGTGCAAGGGAGCTGTTAGGGGCCTGTCCCCTTGTAAAATGGGTAAGCCGCTAGGATGCTTCTGGCCCTTTGCCTGTCATCCCTCCTGGATTTTGTTCTCAAAGAAGAAATCCAGGTAAGTAGCATTTCTGCAACATGCAGCTCTCCATCAGCTCAAAGGCAACGCTAAGCAAAGGTGGCTGCAAGTCCTCTCAAAGCTGGGGAGCACTGAGCACACTGTGTAGGTGGATCACACAAACCAAGTTCTTCCCTAGCACAGTTCAAGTGTTAAATGGACTTTTGTTCACTTTCTAGCTTAAATGTTGGTTCAAACAAATACAGATATGGAATCAGAATTCTAATTTCCCATAAAGTACAGATGAACATGTAGAGTCCTGCCAAAACAGAATCTCTTATTCTGGCAGAGTAGTTCAGCCTTTTACAAAAAATAATGTTGTCCTGTCCTGTTGAACGTATTTAAAATAGATTGTGTATCCAACTACAAAGCTTTCAAAAGAAAGAAGATAATCAATTTGCTTTTCCTGTGCTATATTTTACTGGGTCCAAACACGAGTATTTTAGATACTGCTACTTTTACAGTTTGTATAAAAGCAGTTCTGCACAGTCTCATTCCAGCTACTGATTTCTAAGCTTGTGGTTCACAGTGTAGACCTGTCAATCAGCATTCACATGAATTAAAAAGAAGTTTTTCTGAAGTACAGGTGGAAATGAGCTTCTTTTTGCCTACACAAGGTATTCTTACCACAGAAGTGGTAAAATGTAAGGTAACATTGCTTACAGGTATTCGTTTAGGAGCATTAAAGTGATAATGCAAGGGTGCATTCCCAGTTAAGCACTTTTTTCCTGCAAGAAGTCCAAAGACAACCTTGATTACTGAGATAACCAATGTGTCTCACACAACCTAAGGGATATTGGTAGTACATCTAATGAGACTAAGACAGACATTCAGTACATGAGAACAGCAATGACACTGCTGGGAAAGGGGGCATTGCTAATCAAGAAGTGCAAGTGCTATTTGCACTTCATGCATGATATTCCTTAAATGACATCATCTTCTCCCCACCACTCCTCCAAAAAGTGCACTCATTTGGAGGCACAGGGAAAGCCATAAAAAACTCGTGTTTTCACAGACCTAGAGTACAGCATTTACCTGGTAGAGTAAATCACCTGTTTCAATACAATATCACAAAGCAATCCTTGTTCTGCTTCATGGCTTCAGAACCCATTTTAAATGAGAAAATGAACAAGCAAAAGTAAGTCTTCAATCCTTTTCAGTAATCAAGGTTTAATTTTTTGAAGCTCTGCTGGTGAAAAATAAGCAAGGATAGATCAGAGTCACAAAGAATCTATGCAATTAATTGAATATAATGAAAGAGACTGTACAGTCTCGTTTGTAATCAACCTATATTGCCTACTGTTACTATAGACACTGATTATTAAAAATGTTTTATCAAATTTTGAGTTAAAAGATAAATATGTAGAAGGCAACAGCTTCTAAACAGTTATTACATGTTAAGATCTATCCTGAAACAATTGTAACTAAATAATGTTTTAAAGACAATCTTAGCAGTCATACTAAATCCACATGTTACAACAAACCCATCTAGAAAATGTATAAAAGTCTCAAAACTCTAAAACTGCAGAGAAACATAAACTTTATCCCTCCTAAAGAATAAGACAGACAAAGCATTTTAAGGAAAAAAAAAATGTCTTTTTATCTCGTTTACTATTGCACAGAATGGCTAGAAAACAAATGCCTGAACACTCACTCTTCTACCCAAGCACACGTCCAAAATTCACTCTTTTCAGTTAAGCCAACACTAACACAGCTTTATACCTAATAATTTTAATGTTTGCATGTGCGGCGATAGCATTTTTTCCAATGCCTGGTCAATGTATTCTATGATATACTCTGGATAAACCTGATGCTTCTCAAAGATGACAAAAATGGAAGGGTTTAAAGTGTTATTGACACAGCTGTCATAGAAGCTGTTCTGGTTGTCCTTCAATGGAGGGCGGACGTAAGAACTGTTACCAAGAGTGAACTCCCCTACCAATACCCGTGCCAGAAACATGGTCTTCACGTGTGAGTCTTCCCTGCAGTAGTTGTCAGAATAAGATGCATCTCTTGCAAAATAGCTTCCTGTAAAGTAAAGACAGAGTTGGTAAGAGACCAAATTACAAAGACGGAAGAAGTGCCCCATAAAATCAAATTCATTATTGAAAGCCATGAGGCAATTCACAAACAGTCTTTACAGAGCCTTCAATTGTGCTGTACATCCTTCCTGATGAAAATTACTGTTAGGTATTATCTACACTTTCACTTTTCACAGTACCCAGATTAAAAAGACATAGAGGTAATGTTTCAAGTTCTACAGTATTCCTTAAGACGTTACCTCCATGCCCTCAGATTTCCATCCTCCTCAATATCACCCAACTTCCTCTCACAACAGAAGCTATTAATGTGCATTAAGACACTTGTGAGATTTACTAGGTATTCAATTGGATGGGTGGAGAGTCAGTCAGTCTCACATCTATTCTGATTGGTGTATTGCTCCTTTCCTGTATACAGGAAAGTAGGATGGAATATTATTTACTAATAGGACCAAAAAAAACTTTAAACAGCATAGCATTTGTGCTCATAGTTAAAAACAAACAAACAAACAAATAAAAAAACCACACACACACAAAAATAATGCCATTATTTCCCTCTGTGGGAGCTGGGAAAAACTGGAAGAGAATAATCTCTGGACTCTAGGGGAAATGCCCCCTAGAATTGACCTCTCATAAGCTTGTGGTTTTTTTGGGTAGGAGTGGAACACAGAGGCCAAGGCCATAACCATGCCTTAGCTCCAAACTAACTGCCAAAGGCAGATACATTGTCCACATTATCGTACAGATAAGTCCCAGACACAGTGCCTTCTTTCCATTTTTATATCATGGTAATAGCTAGGAGGATTTTTGGTGAGTTTAAGATTTTAGTAAGTTTAAAAGCTTAAAAAGTAACCTTTGCCATAGACTGTCCCATGAAGGCCACAGATCCTCCAGTCAAAGTTTTGGTGGCAGATGGCATCAATGTGCTTTCTACTGGTCCCATGAAATAGAGATCTCTCATCTACGGCTCTCCCTCCATTGCTCTTCTGCATTTGCTCCTTTTGCCTGAAATGAAAAGGACGATCACTATGGTTCCACAGTGGCTATATCAGGCAAGTTCCAGTGATGCTATCAACATTCAGAGGCACTTTTACCCAAAGGGTGCATCCAAAAAAATCCTTGCCTTAAGGCCTCAGCTTTGTGCATACAGGCAGGCACATACATGCTTACATTATATACAAATGTCTCTTGTTATTTAATAGTAAAAATGTTTTGTTCCTTCCATTGCCTGGGGGGAGAGAGAAGAAAAGCTTACTATTAATTTGTCTCTAAACACAGGAATTCACACTGACGTTTCCTACAGTTAGTTTTGAGGGCTCTTTCAGGTTTGACCAGCTGCTACCATCTGGTGTGACTAATTCCCAGCTTCATGGCTTCTGCAGAAGGCAGGGATCCTGGACACAAGCCTGGCAAAGGTCAGAGGTATTTGCTAAGGAGTAGGGATTCCTCCCACAGAATTTGTCTGATATTCTAAGCTCTCTGTCTTAAGTCTGTTTCAGCCAACCCACATGCTGAACCTGGCTAGGGAGGGGGTCTTCAGAGGGAGGAGAGGAAGCAGACACTGAAATATAGCAGTACTTCAGGAATGTGTGTCGCTACATTTAGCATACAGTAAGTTTCAGAAATGAAGTTCCTGAACACATACCAGAGCAGGATTTTACACGTACCACTGATACAATTCCCAGAGAGATGGGTTCTGAATTCTACAAATCCCTTTAATGACCGTTTTGGGCATAGTGCGCTGAAACTCTCCCTGGACTTTCTTGTATTCATCAGAAGAGCTATCAAGCGCAATCAGCTGTAAGGAAGAAGATTAAAAAGGCACTCATCTTTTACCCAGTCATAACAAAACTACCCTATCAAGCATACTATTCAGACCTTCAAAGTTTTTTTCTGTGAAGCAGAGATATTAGCAGCAAAATGCTCTTGGAAAGAAGCAGATTAGAGGTCCTCGCTCTATTGAATATGAGCTCTTAGGTATGGAACATGAACTCCTGATAGCTAAGACACCCAGGTTGGCCTTGCAAAGGATGCTAAAGGAGCTGGATGCTCTTCCACAGCCAACCCTTTTTACTGTTTGGGAAAAAAAAAAAAAACATTTGCACATGCATCTCTAGAACAGCATTTAAATACAATAGAAGGAGTCAGTTCAGATAACAAAATAAGAATTTACATTGCAGCAATTCAGAGGGTACCCCTTAATCTACAGTCTTTAAAGACTTATATTTTGTGCCCCTTGAGCCAGCAAACATGTAAAACTGCACTGTCTGACGTGTTTTGAAATAAACCAGAAAAGTTTTATTTGATCAAGTCAACAGGAAAAGGCAGGGATACACTGCAAAGACAGATCCTTACGTGACCATCCTGAAAGCAAGCAGAACTTTCTGCTTTACAAACTTCCCCTAGAAACATGAAGAATAGCAACACTGTCCTTTTCTAATTTTAATGACAATTTCTTGAGCCCTTACACTATTTTTTTTAGGTTGGTTGTTTTCAAAGTTCATACAAGAACATCTTTTCTGTAGGTTGAGGTAGTTGTAGTTGACAGCAACATTGGTTGAGGCAGGCCAGCAAAGGCAAACTATGCAGAAATAGCTGGCAATATATGACTAAGGTGAACAAGCTCATTGCTCTGGATTTAAGGCTAACATCCTGATCCCAACCTGAACTCTACTGCTTTCAGTCACAACATACAAAAGTTTGTTTACACACAGCTCAGGGACTTCTACCCTGCAATTTTAGATGTAGTACTTCTCTCTGATGCTTTAAAAGAGGTTGCAGTTTAAAGGTAGTATGTTGGGCATCAGCGGTAGTCCTGCTCACTGAGCAAAAACTACAGGCACGTCTGCCAAGGACTGAGATAAACATCTGGCAGTGAAAGCCAATGCTGCCACAGTTGGAATTATATAATTTGTTAGTTTAAATTTGGTTCCAGTATCTCCTCTAAATCTGCCAAGTGTGGCGTCAGGCTCAAATTTATCAGATCAGTACCTCTGCATTATGTGTGTAAGAAACAGTCACGTACAAAGACATAAAAACTACTAAGCTTGTGGTGCAAGGGAATTGTACGTAAGAAGAGAAAGAGATGGAGAAAAAAAAATCCACCAAACCTTGAATCCCAGTTCAGGCAGAGCAGATTTGTCCCAGTGAGGTGGAATTTTGGTCCTTTCTTCTTCTGAATGTCCAAAGCCCCTATGACAAGACATTACAAATAGGTCATTAAAACAAACCAAAACACACTCCTAAAATCTTATAGTATACATAACGCAAAATATTTTTTGCCATGTTTGAGGAGACTATAGATCGCTGGGTTTATTCAAAAACATTTTATAATTATCTTTCAATTCAGTACAGGAAAATATTTCTAAATTAGTATGACAAAACATATAGCAGCAAGTTAGATGTCAGATAAACAATGTCAGATACAGCTTTCCTCCCTACTTCCACACCAATGGCAGTCAGTGCTTTTATTTGCCATTTTCAGTGTGTTGTTTAAACATTGTGCTGAAGAAAATACATTAAAAATGGCTTTTAAGTGCAATTTTATAAAGCTTTTCCCCTTCCAGAATTCATCGATTGCTCCATCTGTACCAACAACTTCTCTCCGTTTGTCCCAGATATTCTCAATACAAATTTTTCCAAACTTCTATTTAGTTTTGGAAATTGCTAGTCTCAGATGTCAAAAAGATTAGTGTGCATAAATACTACTGTTTCCATCTCTATCAGCTGTTCTTGTATAATATAATAACTCCCTATAGCAATGCTATATGTTACATCATCTTCCATGCTTCCAAACTGTGTGGCTATGGCCAAACTTCCTTCCCACACCATGCTCCTACACTGTTTCTGGACTGTTTGCTATTCTGCAGTACTGCCATGACTAGATGTTGTTGCAGGAAAGGTACATCTCCTCCCCTTTCAATTTCTTTTATGATTGGCTTAATGGCTGTGTTTTCACCTTAGTAACAGTTTTTTTTTTTTTTTTTTTGCAAGATGGTGAGTCCATACATTCACAATGTGCTAGATCTATCACCGAACAATGAGCAGTTGCAGTTTACCTCTTTCTTGTCTTTTCTACCTCTGTCTGGGAGACAAATTTAGGTCTTCTGCAAACTTCTCTCTCAGTTTTATAGAAAAGGTTTTTCTGAATCATGCCTGGGGGAATAGGGAGAGGTAGAAAGAGCAAAACAGAGATCAATCAGCAGGGAGTTTTAGAAAACCTTTACAGAGCAGGGAAATTTGCCAGTAAGATGTTTTGCCAAAACTGCTGAAAAAAAAGGGTACAATTTTCTTCTTGTTACAAACAGTGAAGCCTGAGCTGCATCCTCCTGAGCAGAACGAGGAACCCAGGGTCTTCAGTTCAGATCACTGAGGAAGTTTCCAATTCAGTTTTCTCCTTAACTTTACAAAGAATGATGGACACAGCAGCTATGGAAATTTTCCTTTCATTGTTCCATCAACCACCCACAACCAAGAAGGATTATTATAAAATAAACATCTACTTTTGCTCTATAAATTGCACCCCTATTTTTCAGTGTGCAGTCATTATCAAGATACTACCTTCCTGATTTATCTGTAGCCTGCAAGTCACATAAACACCATCTAAGAGCCATCGCAGGTTATTCATTTTCACTGAGCAGCAACAACAACAACAACAAAACGTTATGTCAACCTCAATTTCAGAGGTATCATATTATAGATCTTGGATCCTCTGTAGCTACTGCTGCATCATATTAACAACTAAGAGTCAGTAGCAGCCAATAAAATGAGACCTGACTTCAGAGATAAGCACACAAGGGTAGAGTTCTTGGTAGCACCAATCTTAGAGAGCGAGTTTTGGAAGAAATCTACAATGTGTGTTTTTACATAAACAACAACAACCTTCAAATTTCAGGGAATTGATTAATTTATGACAGAGTTTTCTCTTCTAAATCCAATAAATTTCCCCAGCCTGTAGAGAAGATTCCAAAATGCTTTCAATTGAACTACAAACAACATATCATATGCCCTTTATGTTCAGATTTTCTATGCAGAATGAGGCAGTAGCGGAGAGTTGGGCTACACTAAAATGACAGCCTACGTAGGCTGACTCCCGGGCACCATTTCCCAAGGTCTTCAAAGAAAATATCTGAAAAGGCAGCAGTGCTAGACACTCCTAACACATGGTTTGAATATCCTAAGCTCCTGAAAAAGTCACCTTCATATTTTGAGACAGTCAAGCTATTACCTCAGCCCTTCCAGACAGGCTGACCTATGCAAAGCAACCAGCTGTAGAAATCTTGCAACATGAATCAGCGGATGATCTTAATTGTTGAGAACTCACTGTTTGCCCAAGGAGCTGTTTTTCTGCTAGCCAGTGATTAAACCAGCAGCAGCTGGTTTGCCAAGACTTGCAGAAGCTGAAAATTTTGGAGGAATAAGTATGCTACCTTCCTAGTATGAACATTTCTTATTCTATGATAGGAATTCTGTCTCTGTAAGTACCTCAGATGAGAGTTCATTTTTTTCTCTTGCTTCTCCTCTGGTAATATAGCTCAAAAACACAAAAGACTGACTGGGACTCAGGAAGGGGGAGAGGGACCAAAGGAGTACTAAAAAAGGTGACAAAAAACAAAGCAACATAACATACCTCCAAAATTGAGTTCATATTCTTGTTTTCCAGCTTTAAAGTTCAGCTTTGGGGAACCTTTGGCTATATAAGCTTTCTCCAGATCTTCACTAGAAACAGTGGCAGATGCATGAGCCTTATTCTGTCAGGTCAAAACCAGAGAAGAAACACTCTTAGTCTATTATACACAAGCAAATTTAAGAACTAACAACTGTCCTAAGGTAGCTGCAGCCTGTATCTGCCTTTGTGTATTACTGTGGCTCTGATACAAAGGCAACCCACTAAGCAGATGA
The DNA here is from genome assembly GCA_003342815.1 of Eudromia elegans. NCBI lineage: Eukaryota > Metazoa > Chordata > Aves > Tinamiformes > Tinamidae > Eudromia > Eudromia elegans. The sequence continues at coordinate 2,285,139 of PTEX01000047.1, forward strand.
GAGCTAGTAAACAGTCTCCAAGACAAAGCAAGGAGTTTTATGAAGCCTAAACTTATGCTGCAAAGTCCATGCTTTGAACACTGCATTAGAGAACACAGGTATTCACCAACTAGACCTCAGCACAAGAGGCACAGAGCACAACTTAAACCTTGAAGAGGAAGTTTCAGTCAAAAGCAGTTAAGAAAAAAAAGAAAGCATTCCTGTGATCCTACCTAACATGACTCACTGAAGAATTATCTGTCAATAATGACTGTGACTCACCATGGAGCACTCTCCTATCCGAACCAGTCAAATTCACAGGGAAAACATCTCCCTAAGGCTCTGAAGTTCATCTGCACATTATGTGTGGAAAAAGGGGCAGAAGAGAGTGAAAAAAGAGTGGAGCACAGAAACAGGTCAGGAGGTCTTGCAGTTGCAACACAATGAGTTGATGGACTTCTCATTTCTCCATACTTACCTTTTTTCCATACTCCTGCCACAGACCATATTCATCTTTCCAGTACCAGAGCCATTCTGTTGTAAGAATGAAGTGAGGAGGTCTAGTCACAGCAGAGGGCGTAGAAAGACGTCTCACCTTTACAAGCCCAGAGGACATACTCTGAAAACAGATGTATGGCAAGACAGAGCCACTTTCAGTAATACCACTTCTAAATCTGTTAAAAATAATAATAATAATAATAATAAAAAAGTTAGCTCTAACACCCCACATAAATCTCCAAATTAAATCAACATCACTCAAGAACAAAATACAAACTGTTTCCACATCAATCCCAGTTCTGACTCTCTTCTATTTGTACATTGTCTTACATCTCACTTTGGTTCCACAGGCAGTAATGAATATCAATTTATGGAGTTATGCAAGATGAGCAAAAACAATGTAAAATTTACACACACTTCTCACTAACCAGTTATCTCCTGACTGGAACACTGCTGTAATTTAAGCATGGCTTCAAACAGTTTCTAACATAATATAAAGTAATCAAAAAGTATGGTTCAAAACCTGAACCTCCTTTTGATTTTGCAGTTTTTAGTGCTTACTCCACATGAACAACTAAACATGATGAACTGAACCAGTTCTGAAAACAGCTCTCCCAAAATTTTCATAGCTTTTATTTCTGTCTTCTGTTTAGCCTGTCAGTCACTGATGGCAGACACCTCAACCAGCTTCACATTCAATTCAGCAGAAGAGGATTAAGTAAATGTCTCAGCATCAGGCCCTCCAATACCCTCTTTGTACTATATGACCTAATCCCTTCAAGGCACCCTCATCTTCTCCATGGCTCTCTGCACACAAGAATATTTCTCATTTCAGGTACATAAGATATTCTATCAGTTCCACCACACAGATTGGAAGGGAGGAATGGGAGGTGTTTGGAAATCCCATGATACCTTCATATCCTCCACATCAAAGGTGAATGATGGGGCAAATTACGTACAGACAGTTCTAACCAAAAACAGATTATCACAGGTATCTGTGACAAAATACTCATTCATTTACTGTTTTCCTTAGTGAGGATTCAGACTTCCTATGGTAGCAGCAGGAGGAATTATTCACACAATTTTTCAGAGCAAGGAATACTAGCAGCAGACAGGTCAGCCCCCTAAATTAACCCAAGAGGCTCCAATACAGACTCCAGGCCTGAACAGTTCACATGAATCTGATATGCAGCAAGGGTAGTTAAGCAAAGCGAGGCAGCAGAATATTGAATGAAGCTACTTATGTAATAACTAAAATAGAGTCAGTGCAATTTATGGCAGCTAAGAACCCGACTCAATATTGCTTGTCCAGAGGGCAAACTCCAAACATTATTAAGATTTCTGATAGTTTATACCTGTTTTTACTGGGATCACAGTATGCTTCTTCTATTTCTTCCATATTCTTCAAGTCTTTCCAGGTATCACCATCGGCAATTTGCCATCTGTACGGCAAGTGAAAATGAACTCTGATACACTTGTCTACAAAAGTAGGAGAAAATTAGAGATGCATTATTTTTTCAGTCTATGTGGGAAAAAAAAGCATTTCAGGGAAGAACATACAGCTGATGAAAGCATAAAATGCAAGCAGTAGTTTAGATTTTCTGAGCTTAGGGAAAAGTTTGATTTCTTTACCTACAAGATCATCTTTGTGCATCAAAATTTCTACCAAGAGTTCAGTTGTGAAAGACCTTTTTATTAAGTTTGATTTAAAAGACAAAAAGTTACAATGGAGCAAGGCTGTAAGCTCATATAAGGCTTTTCATAAAAGGAACAGAGCAGACTCAAGTTAAATTTCCAGGCTTAGTCACTTGGCTCTCCAAGTGGTATCGCTGAAGAAAGCAGTGCTCAGTTTTTAGGGCAGGTGATATATCATTTAAAGACTTAAAGTCAAGAGGCTTAAGGGTCTAGGACTCAAAAGTAAGAGCATCAGCACCAGCAGTAGCCCCGGTATTGCAGGTGACACTCAGGAATCACTCCAAGTGTGAGGATGAAGAGATGCTGAACCGACAGGAGTGAAGAATCTGTTTTTGGAGAGCAATAGGCAACACAACGACAGGAAAGGTCAAGCCGTTCATACAAGACCTGCAGTTCTCCAGGCCAGGTCAAGAACATCAAGAAGGAAAAATAATGACAAAAGAACCCCTCTAAGAACAAAGTTGGCACTCAAGGTAAGTATAAACTGAAATTTCCGCTTTCTCTGAGAAATGTCCATCATTTCTTCTTTTCAAGAAAAGTAAAAATAGACATGCTACGATCATAACCTACCTTTAAAGACACAATTTTTGTATAGATGATATAAACAGATCTGTTCCAGTTCGTCGTCATTCATAGTTGAGGGCTCTTGACTAGAGCTGTGTTTTCTCTCTAGTGGAGGAATTATAAACCTTGTTAGTATGCAATGTTTCAACAAGATTCTCTAGACGGGCATCTATGGCTAGGAAAGATGCTTAAAAACAGTGGGTTTTTTTTTTTTTTGAAAGATAGCGAAATCTTTGATAACTTTGCAGACACTTCGGTCGTATGCCTTTATCCTTCTGAATATGATTTTCACATGAGTTCTAAAGTTTTTCAGAACAAGCAAAGTAGCATTGCATTTCTGAGAAGTAACTAGAATTCTGATCTCTGTGACTTCTTGTGCTAGACAATGGCTAAATTGAAAAAAAAAAGCCAGGAGAAAAAACATTATAAACAATACAAATAAATACCATCTCCACTCTTAAACACTTCACTACACCTCTTTACATGTTTTCACCATAAATAAAACCCATAAATACTTCCTGGTCCAGTGATCCTTTTCTAACTTAAGCTTTAAGACTTCTTTAAACTTTAAGCACATTATTCCTCATCCACATCCACAATGCCTTAAAACTTACTTCACCTGAAATTTTTAGATACACTCTCTGTCAACGACTTGGGTACTAGGTCCATCCTAGTAGAAAATTCACCTTTTTTTTTTTATATCTGTGTTAATGCCATAGTTAATATAAATGTGTCTAAGTGTTAGGGTCACTATATTGACTCCTGCCCAGATGTTTTCAAAAAATCATGTGATTTACCTTTGCATGGCGAAGTCTTGTCATCTTTCATGTCATATGTCTTCTTGGTACCATTTTTTATGTCATACATGTTCATGTAAGTGGTGGGTAGTTTCTTAATAGTGTCTGAGCTCATTCCCTGTCTCTCTAATTTCTCATAACATTCTGAATTTAAGAAGTCATGGGATCGCTTGCAGCTGCTGCCAAATCTGCACTGTCCCTGCAAGAAGTACTGGCAAATATGGAGTTTGGTGCAGATCTTTCCATAGGTACAAGATCCATGAGGTCCATCACCTTTGTTATAATACAAGCAAACCTTGGGCAGAGTGAAAAAAAAAAAGAATTAAAAGACTGAAGTTATCAAAATAGGCTGTTCGAAATTAAGAGATTTTACCTTTTTACAATTGCAATTTCACATATGCCTGTGTAAACCTCAGAAACAAGAAACATTTCAACTGCATAACACAAAGCCATTTCCACTTTAAGCGGCAATAAACCCAATGCCTATCAATGCACGATAATGCTCTATGCTGTTGCTGTAATTCAATCTGTGAAACACTTACTGAAAAACAATACTGGAGCAGCAAGAGAAACACAGGCCCATATCCACATACAAGGACTGACAGCACAAGAGGGCTCTGACTGCAGACTGCTCTGCAAGTACAGCAGCACGTCACCCATTTCGCTCAATTAAACTGCTCACAGAAGTGAGACGAGCCCAAAGCAAAGTTTGCCAGCTCACGGCCTGCGAGCAGGAACATTCCTCAGCGCAGCATGTGTCAACACTGTGCATGTATCTCCAGCTAGTACCAAGCTCCCTCCCCTTGGTGATGCTCACGGAACTGCGGCAGTGCTGCTCACCTCCGGCAGGAGCGAGGGGTCATTCTGAAGCAGCAGCTGGCGGAGTTCATCGCTGCTTAAATTCTCAAGCCCGTGTTGTCTTAGCACGCAGAGATTGTGCTCCGAGTGGAAGTTGTGAACAAACCTGCATTCCTTCCTTCAAGTTAAGACAGCCAAGCACAAAGTTAACGTGACAGACTGCCATAGATTTGTTTTCCTATCTACAGCACACCAAACAAGTTTCAAAAGTCACACCAAATTAGCCAGCTTTGGGAAAAGAAAACCGAAACTGCAGTGTTTCTTTATCAGGTAACTATGTGATTTGCCTCGCAGATTACATAATTAACATGCTATTTCTAAATCATACTTGCCACAGCGTTAGTGGGGTCTGGCACTTCGGCAATATTGGCATTTTTGACCTGCACCAGACAAACCCCATGGAAACGCCGGAATCCCCCAGGGCAGCGCCCACACCCAGACCTTGGCCCTCAACCCAGCGCAGCCGGGAGGCCCCGGGCCTGTGCGCGGGGCTGGACCCGCAGGGAAGTGAAAGGTACTGTGGCGTGCGCAGGGCGGAAGGAAATGTCGCAAGCAAAACAGGCTCCAGCATCTCCCCCTCCTTTAAGAGGAAACAAAAATAAAGGACAAAACGGGTGTACAACGACCTCGGTGCCAGCAGCGTGGCCGGCAGCCGTGGACACACGTCGCCCTAGCCGGGAGGGCGCGAGAGCCCCCCCGCCCCGGGCGCCGCCCGCCCCGCGCGACCGTTTAACGGTCGCCGCCGCGGCGCTCGCTCGCTCGCTCACCTGGCGCGCTGGTTGCGGCAGACGCCCCTCAGGTGGTACCTGCAGAGGTGCAGCCGCCCGCAGCGGCCCGCGCAGCCGCCGCCGCCGCCGTGCTCGGGGCACAGGCGCACGCCGCTCGTGGCCACCACCACGGCGCGCTCGGCGCCGGCCGCCGCGGCGCCGCGCGCCTCCGGCCGCCGCGCCAGCGTGAAGCGCTCCGCGTCGCGCAGCGCCAGCGCCAGCTCCTGCCCCTGGCCCTGCCCGCCCGCCAGCCGCCGCTGCAGCTCGCCCTGCTCCAGGCAGCCGCCGCTGGAGCAGAGCAGCCGCAGCGCCGCGCACGACAGCGACATGGCCGCGAGCTGCCGGCACGGCACGGCACGGCCCGGCACGGCACGGCCGCCCCCCGGCACCTCCGCGGCAGGGAAATGAAACCGAAAGCGGCGGAGAAGGCGGCGCGCGGGGCCGCCCCGCGCCGGCCGGGCCCTGGTGCCGTCCCGGAGCGCCCCAGGGCTCTGTCTCTCGGGGGGAGGTTGGCCAGTTTAAACCCGTTTGAGCCGCAGGGGTGACAGCTGCAGGCTCGTTTTGTTTTGGTTTTGTTTTGGTTTTTAGTGCCCCAGAGGAAAGAAGGGGCCACCAGCGGGTCTCCTGCTTCACCTCGGGTCTCAGGAAGGGACCTCAATCCAGCCATCTTTAAGCTCTGAAGATCCACTTCTTGTTCCAGGCTTCCGAGCTGGGGGCTTTTCAGATCACTCGTGAAGAAGGGTGGTGAGGAGTGATGTGAATCGCCATCCTCTTTTCCCTGGAATTTCCCCCAATGCCAAACTCTCTAGCACAGGAACCACTATTTGGTCTTTTTCAGTACCTCACTCGAGGCGTGCTTTGAACTGTGCTTAACTGACAGAAAATGCCGTCCTTCATGTCGGGTGGCCAGAAGGAGACATGGGAACCGTTCAAGTTGCCAGGGTTTGGTGCTGAACGAGCTCCCGTGCCTGCTTCCTCCTTTGCCAGCCACCTTCTGCTGTGCCCTGGCTCCACGGCAGCCTTTCCCCTCATCCTTCCCATTTCCTGCTTCCCCAGCTAGATGGGGAAGGGAGCGGGGAAAGAAGCTGGACGAACCCATTCAGCACGAGAGCAGCGATATGAGGGTGGTTAGAGGTCCATGCAACCTACCTGCAGCAAAGGCCACTCGCAGATGCCTCGAAGAAAGTGAGATGCTCTCCAGTCCCTCCCTCCTCCCTACCGTTCTGGTGTCCATTAACCTGATTTCCTGAACCAGAGGAAATGCCCTAATTCTATTAGGACATTTCTTTACTGTTTCTTTACAGTCTTTACTGTTTGCTTTCTGGATTCTTTTCATGATTTTACAGCCATTCATTCCTCTTTCATTGTCTGTTCCCATTGTGAAGAGTTTGAGCCTATTTTAGCCATTTTTTTTCTTTATATTATAGAAGTTATTCGATAGCTTCGGCCATCCTTGTTCTCCGTCACTTTCTAATATAATCGTTTCATTAAGCACACCATGCAGATGGTGTGCAGAGTGTGAGCACCTCAAATGTACAGTGGCACAGTAGAGCTTTTTGTTTACGTTCTACCACTTTCTTATTAACCCCTGCCATGTAATTTTATTGATTGTTTCTGAGCCTGGAACTGGTGTTTTCATAGAATTATCCTATCATTAGGCCTAGATCTCGTTCCTGACTGGGAGTAGTTCAGAAGCTGTCACTGTCTGTGTGAAAATAGGATAGTTGGTGCTTTTTTGTGTTGTTGTTCACTGAGTTTGAACTGCCATTTTATCATCCAGTGCATCACACAGTCTTTCAGTAGTTCTACATGATTCACCCACAAAAACACATTTAATGTTTTTCCTGAATAACATAGTGTTCTCAGCAATTTTTTTCACTTTCTTATTAGTCCTGTTTTCCTGACTGTTGGACACTTGCGACTTCCCTGAACTGCAAAGAACTCTTGGAAATCTTAAGTCAACAGACTTGACTTTTGACATACTTACATTACAACTTGACTCTCCCTTGCCTATGTGCTTGTTGTACTTGTTGATACCATCAAATAATGTCAGTATGTGTCACAGGTACACGTGGTACATACGTGGTACACATTCTCTTTACAGAGGCCTTGCTGGCTTTTCTTCTTCTTTTTCTCTTTAAGAGTCCTTCCATTTTTAAGTATAGTTTTTATTTGGCTTCCCAGTCTGTAGCTGTCTAGATCTTCCCTAAGATCCTGGTGATACGTTTGCTACTTTTAAGTCATATATTACCAAAGGAATTTTAAGTGAGGGATCACACACCACAGAAAATAATTCTTCTGTTTCTTCCCTGAGCTGTTCAAAACACAGGCGAAAGTCTCCTAATATTGGCAAGTTGTCAAATGGTGAACTGTTGGATGACTGGGCATACCAGCACTTCATGGAGAGACACCTTGAATACTCAGATCTTCATGTTCATAGAAGGCCCGGAAAGTAGCACAGTCCTAAACTCCTGCTTGCTCCACTAGATCTCCATGTACTTTTTCTGCCCTGTGCCCTAAATCCATCTCTGTAAGTCATTCCCATCTTTTTAAGTGTTATCTACTTGTCCCAGCATCACTGTGCAGTTGAAGTTGCTGCTTCAGCTACTGCTCTTCTGTATCTTTTTCCCCTCCTGCACCTGAAAAACAACACTCATTTGGCAGAAATGAGGCATTTCTTCATTGTAAATTTTGTAGGATTGACTATGTCAATATATAGAGCAATATTATAAAGACAGAAGGAGTAGTATGAAGAAGAGCAGGATGAGGTGTGTGGGGGAGTGTTGTTTATAGTTGAACTCATACTAATTGCAATTTTTTTTTGTTCTGTTGATGTGAATTTCTGCGGGAAATTCATGTTGACGTTCCTGCTTTGCAGCTATATTGAGTTTTTCAAGGTTCTGGAGCAGAGCTATCACTTCACAAGATCAAAAGTTAAACTAGAAGAACATCGGTGACTGATGCAGCAACAAGATTTACAGAGCTGCCTTTCACCATTAAGAAGTACTTTCCCATCCCCAGACACATACCCAAAGTAACTCGTAGCTTATTCCTTCTCACACAAGTTTCTTGTTGCTTGTTTGGTGACATGTTCCTCAGGAAGAAAAAAGTACCTCTTTGATTTGATACAACTTCCCCACCTATGAATTATATATAAGCAAAATTGTATTTTCTCCTTTAGAAGAATTTTCTGCTAATGGGAAAGTAGCTTTTCATTTAGAAAATCAAGTATCTCCTATGTAAGAAAGGGTTACATGAGACATCAGGGCACATAAGGCAACTGGCTGCTCTTCAGCTCCCAAATACACTAATTAAAGGTAAGGCTAGAGCTCTGTTTTGTTCAATGTCACTGTAACCTAATAGCATGTGAACTATTCCACTTACAATTTATGGCTGCTTTGTGCACTGGACCTGTAATAAGCTCCCTTTAAGCAGTTCCTATGGTGCCCAAACCCCTGCAGGCTGTTCAGAGCACATGGATGTATGACAGTCGCGGGCTTTAGATACAGCAGTTCCAATAAGCTGCCTTCATAGACATGTGGTATGTTGTGCCGTGGAAAATTTATACTTTAATTTTTTAGTGGGTTTTTTTTTTTTAAGTAAAAATTGATATCCTTCAGTTGTGTCAATTTGAATTGCAACATCATTTTGTAATCTTGCGTGTCTGTATCTTCAGAATTTAGCAACCTAATGATTTTCCAGTGGATTTGTGATTAATTTCTTTTAAAACATCCATTTTTGCAATAGACTGTAGTATCCTACATCACTTCCCACCCCATGTACTTGTTTTAGCCCTTCTAGCCAGCATGGTGAAGGTCCTGCCTCAGAGCTGCTTGCGATAAAAACAGATGCTGTGCTGAGCCTCCCCTGCAGTTCAGTGACATTTTTACCTAGGTGAGGAAAATGGAAAGAAGATAAATCCTAGATGTAGTCGTGAGCTTGGATGTGCTGTGATGAAATGTTACCTTCCAATTGGCATGACTTTATTGTTGGCTGTCAGGGGGTTAGCTTGGTGAGATACCAACAACATTGGCTTGCAAATGTTTTTGATTGCCTCTCAACCTACACCTAAACACACATTCAGAATATCCCTCACACTATCTACGAATCTCCAAAAAGAAATATCTAGGAACAGGGAAAATTTTTTCCTCTGTCATAGCTTGGCAATGTGGTTACAGTTTGCATACTTGGCTAAACCTAAAGTAACTATGTCTGCAGCTGCTCCATTCCACAGGAAATACATTTGTTGGGGTTTGCTGTGTTGTATTTCTGTGTACTACACTATTTTCATCCTTTATTACATGTAATTCTGAGATGTAGACTTCAACACCCCTTACTGACATCAAGCTTACAGTTTTAAAGATTTCACAGAGACACGCTGAACTAAAAATGAACCGAGCAGCAAAAGTCCCACAGCTTTAAAGCAAGAGGCTGAAAACCTGCATTCTGGTGCAGTATCTGAGTAACACCAGACTGTGGGGCTGTTGCCTGTCCCAAAGATCTTTCAACCTCTCCAGAAAGTAGGATAATCCCCTTTTCCTGTAATTGTCTCTGCACTGAGCTCATTATGGAAGCTAACTGTAAAGACTGGATGTGACTAGGACAGCTTTTTTCTTCTTTTTTTCCTTTTTTTTTAAACGAACTGTCAGCCTGATAGTATATGTGAGAATTTTTATTGCTTGCAGTTTTCACTATTGGCCTTGCTCCTCAAAATCAAAAAATTTTTGGCTTGAAATAAAATATCACAGTTAATCAGTTCAATTCTGATGTTGTTTTAGTTACGTGGTGCAGATACAAATGTGTGGTGCAATGCAGACACAACTCTATATCCTCAAAAAGTTGTTTTTTGTACACTGGCTTCTTCCATGTTACAGAATCCATCAGTTCCTAAGGACGTCTAGACTACTCCTCCCTCTGTGCATCAGGGCTGCCCGTCTTGTTTTCCTTGCCTTGTCCTACAAGGACTGTGTCATACAGTCTTCTCCTAGGCCTGGTCCCAAGTTCATTGGAGTTTATGTGGGAGGGAATCTTCCCATAGCCTTTGAGGGGCTTTGGCTGCAGTTCTCATTCCTGATGGCTCTTTCCCTAATCTTACAATTCAAGAGACTCATCTCTTGCTGAAAGAGCAACACAGATCCCTCTCATCTCACACATAGATGTGCCCATAAAACTTGATGTGTGTTCGTTGGAACTAAATTTCTGAAGCACATCCCTCTTCCTAAACCTAACTGTGTTAATGCCTTCTTTAATACTACAGTGATCCTCAAGTGAGCACTAAGGGCTTGGATTGAATTTTGATTCAATTGCAAAAGGGCTGTGTGAATTGTGTGTATGTGTTGGCTAGAGCTATACACAATTTACTTTGCAAGTAGCTTTGGTATGGTGCTTTCCAAGTTTATTGCCACAGCATTTTTTATGCCTCTGGAAACACCTGAGCCAACAAATTCACTCCTTTTAGGGTTAGATAAGCTGTCGTGTTTATAGTGGGGAAAAAAAAGAGAAAAGCTGAATTTTTATACTTTTGTTACTCTTCATTTAGAATAGAAAATTGAGATGAAATTTGTGCAGGACATAAAAATATAAAAAAATTACAAAAAATATGGGAACCAACCAGAACCAGAAAAGGTTTATTGAAACAGACGCAAATAGAGAGGCTCAAAGTTTAGAAGGCTTTTGTTGGCTTAGAATAGTTTTGCCTTCATTTGTCATCACATTATCCAGCAATGTCTGTTCTCCTAATATGCTAAATATGAATGTGTCTGTTAATTCCTCCACTAAGCCTTCCTCTGTGAAAGGGAGTAGTCTCCCTTTTTGACAGCTAGTGAATAGCAGTTTTGTTTTCATTAACGTATGAGTTGCCACCAAGTCGTTTTTCTATGCGTCATGGTTATTTGTTCTACACGCTTGAGTTTAGGTGAGCAATTATAACTGTGGAAGCAGCTCTCATTGCTATATTAGAGTTCTTTGTAATTAAAAAATGCAATTTGTCAGGAGCCAGGACTCAGTAGCCAAGCTCTCTGTCACTTTTCATTTTGCACTGCAGTCAGCAGCAGTGCAGAAATTGGCCTGATGGTGTGGTGTTTCATCCGGGCTAGACAAAATACAGGATTCCATTGATAAGGGCTTACTGCTAATATCTCCAGTGACCGTGTGAAGAGACTTAGGAAAACATGGAATCCTTATGAATATAAGTTCTGTGTCTGCACACACTAGTCGAGGAAACTGCTGTTTTATGTCTTGCTTATTGGAATCTCTATACAGTCACGCTACATGTTCATCAAACTAGTTTGGAACATAGGCCAGAAACAATCTCTTGGATCATCAAGTTGAGTCCCTCTGGATCACAAGCAACTCATCCAGTTGCTTGTGTTCTGAAATCCAGTTCTCAAATGTCCATGGCTGAATCAGCAGGCTTCCTGAGCTACAAAAGCAGGCATCATCTGAGCCATGTTCAGCTCCTCACTTAACACTTGTAGTTAAAGGAAAGAGAAGGCTACCACATGCATCAAAAGAAGGTATCATTATTGTCCTAGATGCATGGAATTTGTTAATTAGAGCTTTCAGTGATACTAAGAAGTAAACCTTGTTCCTACTACACCAGTCAGCAAGTGAGCAAACTTGTATCACCAACCTTACCTTAAAAAAGTTCCCTGCAGAGTCTAAATCTGGTAGTCTGTTTAACCCCCACTATGTGAGTAGGGTGCATTCACTAGATACCTGCGAAATTTACTGTTTCTAGGTTAATGCGGTAAGAAAGCTAGTCTGACCCTTTCCTGTGGCTTCTCTTAAAGAAAAAAGAAATATATAAAAATGTACTTTATCTAAAATTTATGTACTTTATCTCATGATTTCTACCCAAGAGTGAAATCAAAAGACTATGAATAGCATGAAATAAAATAGAAAGAAATAGAAAGAAAACATAATATTTAAGCTTGTATAGTTTAACTGCAGCTAAAGCAGTTAACTGTGAACACTTTCGGAGATTTTTTTGGGTACAGGGCATATTGCAGAAAAAATGCTTCCAAAAACAATATGCTTTATAATACAATCTTATTCCTGGTGCAGTAATGAAGTATCATTTCAGAGAGGCCTGTTGTGTTTTTTGTTCTTGGAGAGCAACTCTTGGAGAGTTGTCCTGGGGAGATACTCATGGGGAGAATTGCTTTGGCCAGGGCCCCATTCCAGCTGGCAAAAGGCTGGGCAATCCAGATTGCCTCCTGCTGATCTGTGCAAGGCAAATTTCTGTGCCTTGGCATAAAGCAAAACGTGTTTATCAGCTGAAATGCTGTTAGCCTTGCACTCCCTCTTGCCATGCAAAATAACCTCTAATAATGTGGAACTATTCTTTGGGCTATCTAGTTTAGAAAAAAACATTCCTTAGTTCAGGATCCTGTGTATTTTTTGTACAAAGTTTATATCTACTTCTACTTCAAAATAGTCTTAAGGTAGGATGTCTGCTGAAATATAGGATGTGGAAATAATTGCTTTTGACCTCTGAAAATGGGGCTATCAGTAAATTTTATGTTCTATTAAAAAAAAAGGGCAACTTGCTTATTAATAAGCATTATGCCGAGTCATATAAGTCTTCTAAAGGAGAAATACATTTGTTTCCTCACGTTCCTCATGGGAATGCAGGAGTGATTTTAATCAAAGTTGATATCATTGATTTTAGCTCATTTTCCTTCCGTAGAGAACCTTGATTCCAAAAATCTTCCTGGTCAACAGCATTTTCATAAGCAAATGATTTTTCATGGGCTTATTATTACAAATGCTTAACATTTAACTATAGGCAAATAGTATTGAATGAGGGACAACTGGGTTATTTTGAAATGATGCTTAAAGAGGAAAATATAGCTGTGTGAGCTACAACTCTCTTACCTAATCGATATATGGTTGTATTACTTTTGCACTATAGCTATGAAAATTTTCACACCATGTTTGGGTTAAAAGATGATGGCCAACTGAAAAATGATTGAAACTCTAAAATAAGGACAGCAGATGTGCTGAACTGTAGCTTATTAGATACGGGCAATTCTCAAGTTCTAACTGCAACTCATATGAGTAGCTGAAGTCTGTAGAAAAAGCAGAGGCTGTTCAATAATCCTAATTCCTCATTTGGTGCTCTTGAAGCTGACATTGCTTGGAAATTTATTTGCATGCTCAGTTCAGTCACTGGAGCCTAGTGCAATCAAGCACATATTGTTGTCATCTCTGACCTATAAAAACTCCCAGATATTCCCCTTCCTACAGCTTTTGGAAGTTCGTTGCATGGCTTTGTGCCTGTAATCCAGCTAAGATTTTGTTGATCATTTTAAAAATAGAGATGAATATTGAGAGTCTGAGAACTGAGGGAAATTTTGTTAATGTTACCTTGTATGAATACACTTATCTGAGTCAAAACTCTTGAAAAACATATGAGTAAATTTTGTTATTGTTAAAGATTTACATGCTTGAACTTTGTATTAAGGATCAAGAAATCCCTTTAGGAGTCTATCAGTTAAAAAATAGGAAGATCAGACAATATTCTAAACTAACAATTCAATAAAAGTACAGCCCTCATCTCTAACTACTGTAAAAGTACATTATGATTCCAATCAACCACTCAAATATTAGTTACAACATGACAAAATTCAAGTAACTGGTACAACTTTACGTTGCTCTCACTGTGTAAATGTACTAGGACAGTATTTTGTCATGATCAACAGCTGTTTTGTCTTTGCCTCATTCAGTGTATTTATTAGTGAATGTTTCTTTAGTGGTTAGCAATCCCATGGGATTTCATTATTTATTGCATTCCTGCATGTTATTTACTGCACCCTGTCAGATATTCAGATATTGCTTTCAAGAGAGAAGTGCTAACCTCCCTATGGGCTTCCCTGTGTTGGCCCATAGAAGGCTGCATAAGCATTAGTGCATTCATATCCATAAGAGCCTTGTCATGTGAGGATAAATATTTTGTACCTGCTTTACAGATGAGAGAAGAAGGCAAAAAGAAGTTATGTTAGAAAACACCTGATAATTTTGAAAAATACTGAAGAACTCTTATTTTAGAGAGTTCAGCATTTAAGGGCACTTTGGCTTAGGACATCTTTTAGTGACCTCAGCTGCAGCTGCTACTACAGAGCATTTCTGCAAATCAAACACTAGGGTCTCACCAAGAAAATGAGGAACACTTAGTAAGTGACCACCTGCAAAAGTTTGTTCAAAGGGACTTGCCTCGCATCATTTGGGAACTCTGTGGTAGAGACAGGGTCACAACCCACTTCTCCAGGGTAGCATTCAGCTGCTTAAACTTTGAAAGCATCCTTTCTCTTCCTTATTTACTGGGTAGTTCATAACTTCTGCAACAGATGTAGCAGCGTTCCTGCAGATGACAGTCTTCTTGCAGGGCAAGCCCTGCTTTGCCCCTGCAGTACTCAGTCATGGCATATACTGATGGACGAGTGTGTTTACAGTCCAGTGTCTGCAAAGACGTGCGAAGGATCAAAGCTCATTCCCCTTGCTCCACGTCCTCCGGCTTTGGGTGATGAAGTCTAAGAATTTTTTGAGCATGAATGAATTGAAGAATTTCTGGGGCTGGCAACTTATCCAAGTTTGGATCAGTTTTTATGGGGTAGAACGAAAGCCTGTTCTCAACACAAACCTTACCACACCTGGTAGATTCTCAGTGTCTAATCAATAGCATATAATTAAACAATCCTGAAAAGACTGCTATAAGTGATAAGACAATTTTGCTTGCCTTATGCTTTGGTGAAAACTATTGAGTCAGTCATTTCTGTTGTGATTTGCGTTATGGACCTTTCTCAACATATATTTAAAAGCAACCTTATAAGCAGGCAAGAATTACAGGATATCCTCCAGGCTGTTATAAGTTCTTGACATGGGTTGGAGTAAAGCGTGGTCCCTACGGCCGTGCATATGAATTCTGTAATGACACTGTTGTGCTTACTTTAATTGAGCATTTCCAAATTCCTTGAATCTAAAAGCTACTCAACCCTCCAACATACCTTTTGCATTGATAATAAGAGCTTGCCTTAAAATGAGAAAAGTAAGAGAGACACAGATCAAAAGTGCGATTCGGTTTGAAGATGGATGTGGCAGTGTTCTTCATTTCCCTTGTTGCAACGTGTTAATAAGTTAATTTGCAAGCTGCCTTCTCTTGCAAGCCAATTTATATTTATTTCTATGAGGTGTCTGACATCTTTCTGAGGCACTATTAGAATACAAGACACTACTTCTAACCACACAGTAAATAGAGTCATCAGGAGCTCAGCTTGTTTGGGTATGTTAAACACATGCTTAATTTTAAGTTAAAATATGCTTCTGATTAGGCATGAGTGGAAGACCACATCTGAGTGTTGTCTAGAATTGGATCCCTGGCTCTGAATATGCCTAAGTGAACTTTAAATAAGTTACTTTATATTAGACCTCCCAAATCTTTAATTTAGATTCTTGTATGTGTTGAAATTAAGTAGTTAGCTGGCCCACAGCCTAATAGCAATTTCATTTATTATTGGAAGGCAACTTGAAACCTTAATTTGTAAATTCATTATTTCACTTCTCAGTCCAATTCATGTTTTTAAATACTTGTTGTACTAGAATAGCTAAATAGCTAAAAATGCGTCCTAGAAAACTTAAATGAGCTGGACTCACTGAGCTGCTATTGTAGGTGTGGGTTGGGGGAATTCTATAGAAGACATTTATATGATGATATAGGTAAGGCTTAGGTGTGGTGTAACCGTCAGCTATGTTGCTTTTTAGTTAAATTTAGTAATAAAAACACAACATACTAGCATTTAGCTGTCTTTTTTTCAAGTTTTTTTTTTATTTGATCCTGTGAGCATGTGTGGCTGATGAATGGAGAGGGATTGGCAATGTGGCCAACTCAACTATTCCTATTCTTTATCTTAACTGATCTTCTTTTCCTCTTACATTTAATTTCTCTGTTTTCTAACTATTGACCTAGAGAAATGTAAGAAAAAAAATAAAAAACACTTCTGAGAAAATAAGCTCTTTGATTTTACCATTTTTTTACCTCAAAAAGAAATGGAAAGGAATGTGTCTGAGTAGAAGCCCCATTGCACAACTTCATTTTAAATTTAAAATCATAAACTACTCAGTTTCAGAAAATTCTTTTTCAAAGTTTCCAAGCCAGGAAATAATGTTATTAATATACCTCCTACCCTACCATCAAGATACAGGATTTCTTTAACACCAGTTTGTAAAAATCCCCAAAGCCTAAATGCTTTTTCAGTACTTCCCTGATAATAATAGGAAGCATTTATTTGCTAGTCGTAGCACTTTATGCCCACACAACTGTGTGTATCCTCAAAGCATAAAACCCCATTATTTGGGACAGCATTTTTTTAGTTGCCTTTAGAGCAAAGTAGTGAGATAAATGCTATTAAAAACACATTCTTGTCCTGCTCTGCAGAGCCTCAATATGTTTTTCTCTTACATAGAACTCAACAGAAATCTCATTCTGCTCCCTCAATAAAGATAAAATGTGTTGATTAATTTGGACAATTCTAACACCAGAAACAGCAACCTGTCAAAGCAGTTTTTGCCTTTTAATTACTTTTATTCAGAGCATTTGCCTGTAAGGTCCAACATGTCTCCAGCTCGACTAGATCAATAGGTCCCCTCTCCCACCTATGCACGACCATCTCCCTCCCAACTTCACATCTTCCTCCTTTCAATATAACTATTTTCAAACTTACTGCTCTTTCCCTTCTCAGCCCTGCGTAGGAAACACTCGGCTACCTCCTAGGTGAGAGTAGACTTAATCTAGACTTAATCTAGATTTCTGGCCCTGAAAATGGAAATCTAGTTAGTAACTCAGACTGTTTTGGGATTACATGCTCTAAGCATTTTCCTAACTTTGTGGGACCACTCATGGTAACCTGCATGAAAAAGGTGTCAAAATCAGATCTCAATTTATAAATTCCTTCAGAAAAAAATAGAGGACATTTTGCAATCAATCTTGTCTGCTGCACATTGCAGAATTTGGGCAAAGCCCATATTTCCTCATTCTTAGTTATTTAAGACAAATATATATGCAGCAGGAAGAGTTGGAGAAAAATCCCTATGGAACATTTCAATCTTTAGTTGAAAATCCAAACAGATTTCTCTTTTCAGGTTTTTGGGAGGTGAATTCCAACTTATATTTTGCTTTTCTGGTTCCTGGCCCTCTGAAGAAATTGCGTATTTTCCATGAAAGACGGAACGCAGCAAAAAAACCTCAGATTTGTATTAGGAAACTTTTCCTCCCCTTTCAATTAGAAAAAATATTCCTTATATAGTGTCTCCATGCCATTTCTCACTATTTGTGGTAATAAGTGAAATATATACACTTCTTAGGCCTTGTACTGCTGTCCTCTGGGGTGTTGAATTTCATTCAAGGAAAAGTTCAATTTGTATTTCTTTGATGGCCATGTAATTTTAGTTGATATTTTCATTAGTTTGGTACTCATTACTCCTATTCCCTAGCTCTACAGGCTTAGGAATACCAGGCTGGTCCCATGACTTGCGACTGCCATAGACATATTTTTCCATTACGGTATTTTACAGGGCGCTAGAAGAGAATTTAGAGCTTGCTTAATAAACACGTTTAATTTTTTTTCTTGTTCAGCTACAGAAGTGGCTTTTCAAGAGATGCTTAAGTGGTCCGTCTGCCTAAAGCTGGTATGTAATCTGTCCACTGAAAATGTCAGGATTATATTTCATTTATACTGCTTGCTTCTGTATAGATCATGTTATAAATCTTTAAAGCTTCTTCTTTTTCTACTGTAGACTTTTCTTCTTTTTGCTTACTGGCTCTTCTGTCTTTAATCTCCGTCATTCGTTTGTACCAAATATTCTCTCTGTTTTGTTATATCACCATCATACAGAAACTTTTATGCAGATCATTGAAGGTCATCCTTAAATGCTGCTCCCCATACCCATATCTCACAATTTAAATAGATATTTAAAAAAAAACCCCTATATACTCTGGTATTTGAACTACAAAGTGATTCCCACCAGAAATTCCATATTCTTGCACTGGAACCCAAAGGCCATGCTGTTACAGGCTCTTACAGAATTCCTTAAAAAGCATGTATTTATTCTGTTAATATTTCTTTTTCTCAGACAGTCACTAGCTGGGTTTTATCACCTATATTGCAATGCAATTGTTGTATTATGATTGTTCACAATTTGGACTATTAAAAAAACCACTTCTCAGCATCCCCCTAACTGTAGGCATTTTGTTTAACCAGCACCTCACCACTTGCCCTTGAAGTTGTCTGGATGGTTAGAGATGGTTACAACTGAATGTAACACAAAAATACCATACTGGGTCACCACCATTACATCTGGAGATTTCTGGCTTAAGGAATTTGAGGATATCTCCATATTTAATAGACCTCAATAGATTTTGCTCCAGTTGCTCTTTCAAAAGGTATTATTTCTTAGTCTCTACAATTTCCTGTAGATAACTGATATCTTCTGTAAATGAACCATGTGTTGTGCAAAGCAGTGTATCCTTTGCTGGTTTTGTACTTATCTTCTGTGGTTTCCTCTGGTGTTCCTTAATGCCTTTTCCAATACAAGAACTGTATTAGCACCATAATACTTCTTTATTCACTTTCTCCATATTAGTACTAATATTATAGATTCCTATCATATCACCCCTCCCCATTTGTTTGTTTGTTTATTTTCCAGGCCAAAAAGCAAATGAATACCTAGAAATGGCCCAGTCTGACTGACTCGTCCAGTGTCTTCCTTCTTCCTAACGTTGACCAGCATCCAGATACTAGGTCTCCCTGAGGTCCTCTACATGGTCCAAACTGGTGTCTGTTTCCAGATCACTTTCTCCACTTATGAACAGGACTTTCATCTCATGCGATTTCAGACATTTTTTTTTTAAATGTGGATGAAATTTGTCTACTTTTTCACATTTGGTTCTGTGGTGAGACCACTTGCCTTGGAAGCAAGAAATATATGAAACAGTCTTTTCAATGGCTAACAGAGACTCAAATTTGTGTCTCTCAGTGAGGCAAAGGCAGAGGGTGAGGAAGTGCCATGGCCCAAGTTTAACCTATAGTGGCTCTACTTTCTAGGATGTTCTGAGTAGTGGGGAGCATGAGGTTAAACTTGCTGGCACTGAGGAGGGAACTGAGCCCATATCACCGCAGATTGCGGCACTCAGCTAGTCCGTAAAGGCTGACATGAACGCACTACCACTGTAGTCCCAGGAAGGAGGGGGGTGCAATTTCAGCCATCTTTTGTGTAATGTTTCTTACTACCTAGATGAAGTGCTTTTATTCACTGCACACTCTCTCTGGCTGCTGATTCTATTCTGAAATATAAAATTCCCTCCAAATGTTTCAGAGGGAGCCTAGGGAAAGTAACGGCACTTCAAAGATCTGGATTTCAGTGCCTAGTTTGTGAAAACTACTTTTTATTGCTCTAGCCTTCAGTCTGTGCAGTGTAAAGGAAGGGTCTGTAAGATGCAATATGAAGGGAGATGCTACAGTATCTCTTACATGCCTTTCTTTTCAGCTTTGTCAAAATAGCCATGATTCCCTGCGTCCTTTGGAAAAGATTCAAAACTCTTTATCACCTTATCCCAGCATTTGCCAAATCGCAGCTTTATAATTTATGGGGAATGGTGTTGAATTAATCCTGCATAATCTAAATGCCTCTTGAATTTTAAAAGGTGTTTCTTTCATGAATATCACATTTTTCCCAAATATGATCCATTAAAAAGGTTATTAAAATACTGTATTCTTGTTTGTACAAATTCTTTCTAAAATAAAAATTTTCCTTTTTTGCCATTCATCAGATTAACCTCCTAAAGACAATCTTCTCTTTAACACTAGTTGCTATTGTAAAATACTCTTGCAAATATTTTTGTCTTACTCTGCTAGTTTCCTACTGAAGCGTTATTGGCTGTAGGTGTTTTAGCTATCCAAATATTTAAGGGAATACTCATTAAACTTATGCGTTATTCACAGTAACTACATATCTGTGTTTCACTTTAAAATCCTCTTTTAGTCTTCTTTCTTTTTTTCTATGCACTTGTCATTATTAGTTCCCTGTGTTTCTGTTGTGGTTTCTGGTTTTCTCTCTTCCCCGGACTTCCCAGCAGAAAGTCACTTCCTTTGGTTATATGGAGCCAAAGAAGAAGCTTCCTGAGAAGTCCTGCTGACATGAGCAACTGGACCAATATATTGGGTCTTGCTGTAAAGTGGAGGCTTTAGATGTGGGTTTTCCTTTGAAGAGCTGATCTGCCTTCTCATGCAACTACAGCCTCCTTCCCACACTTCTCTTTTTAGGCCACAGAGGAGGGAATTAAATTTTTAGACTAAACCTCTGCAATGATTTATCTAATTATCTACCAGATTTTATTATTGCAAGTACTTGATTGATTGAAGTGGAATGTGCTATACAGGGGAAAAAAACAAAACAAAACAAAAAAACCTAAAAGTCCAGTCTTCTGGGATTGGATCATAGGTTCTGAATTTAGAAAAACATTAAAATTCAACATATAAGTTATCTCAAACGCACAGTGAGATAAGCCAATCTAATTTTGAAATAGCCTAAAAATAATATATTCATAAGAAATATCTGGATGCTTTCTCTTTGAACTTATACAGCCCAGAAAATTATCAACTCTAAAAAATAATAATCTGAGACACAAATCCAAGGGTAATATGTGAAGGTTTCACTCTCCATATACAAAGGTAGGGAAATAAACCTGTCAAGATAATTGCTTATATTAGACTTAAAATTTGATTTTTAAAAAACATTCAACATCTTTAGTTTTCCTTAAGAAAAGATAGAGTTGTATAATGGCAGAATGATTGGACGAAGCTCTTAAAATAATTTTGCCCTGTGAATATCTGTGAAGAGTTCCGAGAAGCATTAAAACGCAGCGATGCCTTTCTGTTTAATCAATGGCTTTATAAGGTAGCCAAAGAAACACAGCAGATCAGGAAGTCGGGGAAGAATATGAAACATTAATGCGAGCGCAGCAGATTTCCCCTTACCGTACTGCAAATAACAGCAGAGTGTGGACTACGTGAGCCAGAATCTCTATACAAATCAGCAGTGATCCTTTTGCTTTGGTGCCTTTGCACCAGCTTCCACCAGTTAAGGAACTGATACTGTAACTCCACCTATTACAATAAATCAGGATATTTTTTGCATTAGAGAGTTTCGTTGCCATTTATAGAACAATTCATGAGGCAAGAGTTCTAGTCTATGCTATATTCTCGTGTTCTGTTATTTGAATAAATCGTAATTGTTGAAATGCATACACTAAAATCTTCCAGCACAAACAGAATTTTTAGACCCATTTTCAGTATCTGATTCACTTATCTGATATGGTGCCAGAATTGGAATTTTGGCTTTTATGTTCCCGTTTACATCATGGTAAACGATATCATATAGGAGGTCAGTAAAATGTGTTTATTTCTGTTTACTTCTGTTTTTCTTTAAGGGAGAGATTTCACTGCAGTCTGGAGCTGGGAATATGAATTCAGGGATTTTCTGAACTAAATAATTTGGTGCTCAGATTCCAGGTTGATTTTCTGTCTAACACTTTGCTGGCATGGTTGCCCTACTCTGCGTGGAAAAGAGGCTGCTCCACGTGCAGACCTGTGCTCTTGCTTAGAGAAAAGGGTGCATCCTTTCTGCAAGAAACTTCCCAGTTTCTTTGGAACTCTAAATGCAGCGGATCTGACCCAGCATAATGGCCGAGGTTTGAAGCTCTACTGACCTATACGGTCAAGGTAAGGAGGAGAGGACAGGTGTGTAATCTCTCAACCTTTCAGTTTTCATGGAGGCAACATCTGGTGTTAATTTATATGAATCTAAAGCCATGGAGATGCAGCTCAGAAGGTTTCTACAGAGCTGCATGGACAGCACAGAGGTGTTAGAGGGGTCTGCAGCGGCCAGGACAGAAGCTCTCCACAACTGTCCCACTCACCTTTGATTTCTAATGCTACTTAGGTGGGAAGCAGCCTCTTCTGTGCTGAGTTCTCTATGGCAGAATCACTTCAATAAACTTTTTTTTTTTTTTTTGCTGTGAAATCTTTTTCTGTCTTATATGATCTGTCTGTGTTATATAGGCAGTTGCAAACTCTCTAACTCTCAAAAACTTTTGAAAAATTCTCAAACAGCTGGTGAGAAAACCTGCTTTTTCCAATTTTACATTCCTTTAGAAAGGGAGAATGTTTTTTATTCTATGTTTTGACAATGCTCCATGCATTTCAGGTTTTTTAGAGCCCTCTGAAGCAAGTGCTGTAACACATTACTTAATTCTATGTCTCCTACAAAAATAGATGAAATGCTTCTTCTCTACTATTAGTTTGAATTAACTTCTGGTGCAAAGCAAAGGTGCAAGGAAGTTCTGAAATCTGATCATTCTGTTGCTGGAAGTTTGTTTTTAAAATATGGAAGAAGACTGAGAGCTTGATAGTGTCTCTCACTGATGCTCAGATTTCAATACTGTGCACAGTTGTTTGAGACACAAGAATCTGAATAGTAAGTTCTCTTTATTGCTGCAATCTGCCTTCCCATCAAATGAAAAATCACGGCAGACTTCATAAGCACGGTTCTTGGCAGAGGCCAACATGCAGCCTGGCTTGGCTGCAACAGGATTTGCTGAGGAGTTAGCGGGATCCCCATCTTGAGATGGACCTTCCATGGCCTGTTTGGAGCCCCCTTTCCTTCAGAGGGAAGCAGAATGAGTCCTTGGTCTGCGCTTACAGCAGATCAAGGATGAACTGTGCAAATGGTATAAGGAGTCTAAATCCACCCAGGGAGACAGAGATTGGTTTCATTTTGATGCCGTGTGTTTGTACCTTCCCATTTCCAGATACTGTACAGAAATGTCGCTAACTTCAATGGTGCTTTTCTGAAGCAGGTTTGCTATGACTCTGGGTGCAAGGTAGTTGTTCGTGCTGAGAATCAGCGCTGTGCAAAACACAAAGGTAATGATTTCTTTTCATAAAAATCTTGAAGCTCATTCATGATTTAAAATCCGCTAAATATCCCCGCTGTAGAAAGGAACTCTGAAATCGATGATTTTTCACATTAAAGAGAAATGTTAACTTCATCGAATTATAGATTAGCACATGGAGAGGAATTTAACTGTGTGATCAAATTAGGGCTATAAACCTGTGCTGACTCACACATTGCTGCTTTAAGAGCACTGTTCCTGGTTGTTTTCCTTTAAAACCCCCAAGTCACAGTGGAGAAATGCCACAAAATGAAACATAGTTCAAGGAAGGCATATACAAATATTAATGGATTTCATCAGAAAAGAATAGCAGATATTTTGAGTATTTATGGTTTGAATTTTCAAAAGGCAGCCCACATTTTAAACCAGCAAATGATAGCTGATGTTAACACTGGCTTGTTAACTGACAACTGACTGTGCTTGTTGGTTGAGGGAGTGTACCTAAACACCATTAGAGGTGATTGCACAGCAATCTGGACAGCAATTTTATGGCATGCAATGAGGAAATTTTGTAGAATGTGCCTATGAATTGCCTGTGACCATAGGCTGGGGTATGCCAGCAATAAGTCTTCTGCTGAAAAAATATGGAGCTGTCATCCTATATCATGGATGAGCCAATAGCACGACTTGCAGCTACTCCAAAGGCATGTGGCAAATTTCCAACCAGCTCCACGCTGGACTCTGAAACCAATATTAGTCTACCCGGAGTAGAGATGGGCATGTGCTACGCATCTGAACTTTGAAGCAGACTGCTGAATTAGACTTGCCCCAGACACGCAGGGCTCGTATTTGAGCCCTAGTTCTCTCTGTTTACAGTGCCCTAACCAAGGAGGTCAGATAAAACATTAGAGTCCCCTACAAAGTGTATGGACAGATCAAGGATGAAGGATTTTTCCCTTGCTTTGTAACAAACCAGGGACAGCCTCTGTCAGGACATTCGAAAGCCAAACAGAATCTGTCCTAGTCCTTACTAGCTGCAGGGTTTCGACAGTAGCTAACAGCATTTTATTTTACCCCCTTATAAATCACTCTTGTTTTCTGCAGAATGAAGGGCCATGCTAGCAGTGTACTATACCTTTACTCTAAAAAAAAATCCCTAGTCGAAGCACTTCCTTAAAATCAGCTATTTAACGCAGCCCCTTTGCCAGCCCATTGCTGTGGGAACTCAGGCTTTCGTTTATTTATGAAACCAGACCGATCCTTGTGTTACATGTGGAGCTGAATTCTAGGTAAGTGTACAGATTTTTTTTAAACTTATCTAAGGTGTAACCTTTTTAAGAACTATAATTTCAATTGTATAAGAGATGTGACCGTTCAACAGCACCTTGCTGATACTTCTATCTTTTTTTAGGCTTTGAAAAGCATCAACCCTAACTACAGATGATCAGCCAAAGTTACCACATATCAGTTTAGAGTTTTAGACAGGAAATTTAGACATTTTAAGGAAACTGGATTAGTTAAAATGAGGGGAACACCAGTTTAGGACCCTTACAAAGGAGATTCATGCCTTTGACTTCTACAGCTCTATATCCCATAAGTCTGTGGCCAAAGATAGCTAAAGGATTGATTTGGTCTCTCTTCATTTTAGAATAAAAAGTTCAGTCTCATGACAAACTTGCTGCACTAAAGTCAAGGAGAAAACTCCCATTAATTTCACCGAAATCAATTAACCACCAAGACTTATGGCAAGATCCCTCAAACATATATGGTTAGTCAACAGGGCTTAAAAAGCTTTTAGAAGTTTTGTTTGACAGCACTTAACATTAAAATATGTGGTGTTATCTGTAACATAGTTAACAGATTATAACATTTAAGTCTTTCATCACTTCTTTGCATTTTAAAACTTCAGACAGGAACCAATTTTGTATCTACTGGAATTACAAACAGATTTTCCAGGGTTGTCAATGAGCTACCATCAACACTTTGAAGAATAAAATACTGATGTGTTGATTATTATTTTTACAATTTGGAGATGGTAACTATAAATGAGAGCAAGAAAAAAAATGGAATGTGACAAGACCTGATATTATAATCTGTAACAAGTTGTATAATGCCGAAAGGAGGTACTAAGGATCATTTCTGAATAATGTTGGACTTAAGTATATTCCATGTTAATCTCTGTGAAATTTTGTATATTTTCCCTGATGATCAAACAACCAAATTTGCTTATGGAACTCACAGTTACTCTGAGTATTTGTGTATTTTCATATACAAATATATTCTATACTGCCTTAGGGAAAAAAAACCCTCATCTTTTTTCAGTTACATCTGAAAAACAGAGACTTAAACAGTTCAGGTCAGTATTTTCTTTGTGAATTGAGCATTAAGACTGAATGTCAGCAAAAAAATTTTTTTACTTTACTTCATACTGTCTTTAAAACATGCTTATCATGGTGTGGATGGTAATTTAGTAGTTACTGTACTAATGAAGCTGGAAGCCTTAGTAGTGAAAAGAATGATTAAAAAACAAACCCAATGTTACAAGTTATTTATTTCATTAAGAATATAATATTTCAATTCTAAATTACTTTTATCTTAATTGTTAAATATCTTTTATGTCATCCCTGGAAATAATTTAATTAATTTTGTTTGCATTGGCAAAAATGACATTTATTTTGATGTATACAATTCTAAAATATTGTTTATTTTACACAGGACTCCAGTTTGAGTATCTAAATAATGGTAAGTCTGCAGTAGTTTTATTCTCTTGCTGAATTACTGAAAGTTTCAAATTAGGCACAGAAAACTTTTCAATAAACCTCTCCATACCTCTTCAGAGATCGATTCCAACCTTAACCCTTCTGGGAGTCTGTGACTGTGCAAACTTGGACTTTTTCATTTAGCCTTTATTTAGATACAAGATATCCTAAAATAGCATTAACGAGTTTTCTGAAAATCCACTATGTGTTTTCCTCTACTGGCACAGTAGAGCATTTTTACTGCATAACCAATTTTTAATTTTTGTATATTTTTTGACATTTCAGTGTTATTGTAGTTTAATTTCAGCTTCATAATTCATACTATACAAGTGATATGTATTTCTATATGGATACTGTAAAGCAATCTAATAACATTAGCACCCTTTCAATAAACTTCTGCTGAAGATTTAGGGAAATGAACCTTGAAACATTTTCACAAGTGACTAATTTCGCCCACATGAGTTATCCCATTGACCTCAAAGAGACTTCTCAAAGGAGTGAGAACTTTCTCATAGTATTAAGGATTATGGGAAGGCCTAAATGCCTGAAAAATGTGTATTCCAACAGGATGGTGTGGTATATGTATTATGTGTGAACATGATGTGTGATATATGGTGTGTATACTACCTAATTGCTGTGTTTATTTGGGGTTTTCCACCTGATTGAATAGTGAAGGAGAAGGCCTGGTCTTTGCTGGCCCTTTGCAGAATAATGTTGTTCCTACAGAGTTGTCCTGATCAAGACATACTGGGCCAGGCTTTTGAAGATGCATTAGAGGTACTGCAGCAGCACTCTGATGCTGAAATGCAATATTCACCAGGTAAAAACAAAACTTCTACTTCATTTCCTTTACCCACATCTTATATTTTTATAGCAAAGTACAACTCTCCTGCACAGGAAAGTACATCTCCTGGGTGGGAGCATAATTTCCCAGAGGTCGATCAATGAACTGTAGAGGAAGTAGAGCAGTACTCAGTGATCCATGAGCAGGAGAGGGACGTTGGGAGGAAGGAAAGAAACAAGAGGAGCTGAAGGGCCGCAGTCCCTCGATTAACACTGCCCAGTGCAGCAGCATCCTCCAAGCCACAAGGACAGGGAAATTGTTGGACAACCCCCATCTCCCTTTCCCCGCAGCACTAACCTAACCAAGAATCTGACAGGTGAAATTCATATCCACAACTACTTATTTTTTACATTTAAATACAAATTTTGTATTTTTTTTTTATATAGAAGTGCTAGTTTGAGTCTGAATAATTCTTAAAGATGTGTTTTTCTTGGAGTATTACTTCTCAAAATAAAAACATAGACAAGCTGTAAATTATTCCCATGAAGGCAACGCTTTGGGAATTATCATGCTATAGAATTAAAAATCTCTTTGTGCTTGATGATTTAACATCACAAATAGAAATAGAAAGAAGGAAATAAAAGAGGCTATATCACATCTTCAAAGCCCAGAACAAAACTTCAGCTGTCTCCAGTGAGGTATGACTTTCATAAAAGGACTATTATTTACATATTTATTTACGCTGAAATGCAAATAGAATTGGGCCAGAAATTCAGATGTCCTTGAAAGGTTTTTATCTCCATCACTATGGCAATTTATACTTGCTGAAGGATCTGCTATATAGATTTTTTTTACAAATGGTCTTGCCTGTATCTATTATTAGAGCCAGTGCAGAAAGATTTTAAGCACTTTCAACTAAATGTTTAGGTTTTCTACAGCTGCACCCAAGTTGCCAATCACAGTAGGTCTCCTCCAAGGTCATCTTCTGGCCTCCTAAAGAATATGTAGTTTTGTCCAATTCAGTGATCTCTGCTTTTTTTAAAGGGTCTTAAGGTCGTTCCATGTTGCTCTTTTTGGTACTGCAGATATTCTGACTATTTTTTCTTGTAGTTGATTTGGCATAATAACATTTTTAGACAGCTGATGGTATTGCCAAGGCTCATGTTTACCAGTTTCTATTTTCCACTTCATGCCGCAGTCCAGATACTTACTTGTATTGCTAATGGCCTGTATAAGAACTGCGAGATGTCCTCCTTCCCTTTCTCATCCATATTATCATCATTACGTTTGGCCGTCTGCTTGGCCCTCCTTTTTCTATTATCCAAACTATTTCATCATGTTAACTGGTATTTTAGCAAATACTGTTTTTCATCATGAAGGCAAACAAATCCTGCCCCATAACATCATTAGCAGTCACAGTGTACCTAGCAATGTACAAACTGTGGTGAATAACCCAATGATACAGATCCTCCTGGCCCTAGAGAGTTTATTATCTAAAAAGAAGTCATAAGAAAAATGAATTTTGATGGACTCAGTATCATGTTGGGCTGTTTGCTGCTGGAGATTTCCCCTCTTGTCTCCCTTCTACTCACTCTGTTTTTGTTCCTCCCTCCTAATTCTCAGGTTACAGAAATTGCCTGACTGTGATCAACCATCACCCTCACTTCCGAGCAAGTCCCAGCTACTCTGCAGCACCATCTGCAGAGGACCCAGGATATGGCTGGAGAAATGTAATAGTAAGTGAACTGACTCCTAATAACACTGTCAGCCGTAAAATGGAAGCTGTCCTGCTCAAAATTTCTAACAACAGTCATGTTAATGACTGTTAATTCCAGCATAAACCCAGTCTGGCTGGGATGAAACTACCTGGGGAAATATTTGCAAAACATGTTCAGTAGTCTCTCTTTAGGATTAATCTTAACTGTTTGACTATGATGCTCAAGATGTACATCAAGTAATAGGATGCACAAACTTACTGATGCTGTAAGGAAAAGACCTGGAAGTGGGCAGAGCACAACAAATTCCATCCTCCACCCAGTTCCCGTCTCTCTGGGAAAGTATCATGCCTTTGATTTCTGCTCTACCAGTTTGCCTTGAGATTGCTGGACTCCCGGTTCAGCTTCAGATGGAATAATCTGTATTTATTCTCAAGGAACCTGAATGTGTGGTCTCCAGACACTGGTGGGAAATAGTTGGGGGCAGGGGGTCAATTCCAGGCAGATGGATTAAAAAAAAAAAAAAAAAAAGCTTATTTTCAACAAGCAGATTAGCAGAGCAGGACACATGAACAGAGGCTGTGTAGAAATACTATTCAGATGAGACTTGTCCTTTATTAACTGGAAGAAGCACCTATAGTTCCTTTTTTTTTGTCTCCAGCAGAGGAGTTCAAGGTGCCCAGTGAGGCAATTACTATGTTTTTCCCCTTAAGCTGTCCCACAGTGGGCACTCCTTCCCCCTGGACTTAAGCTGTTGCTGCTCTTCACTGATATCGTTCGCTGCACGTGTCTGTGGTTGTGAAATATCTTGTATGCCAAGTGAAGAAAGATATTTTAAGTCTTCAGGCAATTAATTAGTTAAAAATTCTTTTTCCTCAGAGCATGTACTCTAACAGTGACTCTTTGTCTTCATTCTTGAAGAACAGTGCAGCAGATTTTTGTGCAGATGAAGCTGTCTACCACACTCTACAGAATATGCCAGAAAACCAAGTGATGCATGCTGCTGCTGGCCAGCCAAAATCAGGGAAAGGTGTGTAGCAAGAATGTAACTTGATATGGAATGTCGTCTTACTTTTAAAATTCCTTGGCAAGTCATGCTTTCTCTATTTCCTATTTTCATTGTTTTTAACAGGAAAAAAAATTAACATTTAATAGTTAAGGAATAAAAGTGCTAAGAATCAGTTCCTATCTGCTAAATCTCATAAGGTGAGATAAACTCGTTAGCATCTTGTTCTCTTGTTTTTCACTTGCAAATGTAGAACATGGAAGTGTATTGGTCCAAAATACTTGGGATGAAGTCTGATGCAAAGAATTAAATCTCTCAGTAATATCCTTACCCACTTTAATAACATCTCTATTTTATCAGTGAACAGTATTTTTCTTGAAGGTTCTTCATTTATAATCTCTTTCTACCTGCTTTTATGTCTTTCTCTGTTTGCTCTTAATTTTTGTAACTTCCAGTGCACATTTTAATATTCTAATAGTTACAGTTTATGCTCCTTTTGCATGACCTTATTTGAGTGGATTTCTGTTTTCTGAAGAATAAGCATGGGGACATTCATTATTGCAGTGCTTTTGTTGTTTACTGAATTCATTCCATCGTTTTCATTTGGGATTTAGCATTCTATCTATGGCCCTCTTAGATGAGATTTTCACAGCTTCCATTCCAAGATTATACAGTCACTTTTCCCCATGGAGTCTTTTCAAGTAGCTTCTTGGTTTTGTTGCTTTTTGAAATCCTTTTCTCTCAAATTTAATCATACGGTGTCAGTTTTTAACATCACCTCTTCCCTTTGATGTTGAACACTCTTGTTTCTGTTGCTTAGTAGTTCTACTACTACTACTACCGCCACATTTTCCACAGGGCTTCGGAAAAAGTAGCCTCTCCTTCTAAGTCCTGTACATCTGCAGTTGGAATTCACTACTTCACCGACAAGCCTGCCATTCCAGAAATATTGGGTTTTTTAGGCCTTACCCAGTGTCACACTGGGATTTTTACATGTTCTTAGCTGAAGGTGACTTCAATAGTGCTCCATTAAACTTTACTTCCTGCCTAGTCTTTCTCTAACATTAGTTATTCCATCTCCTTATCCCTTTCCAGAAGGCTATACTGCATGAACTTTTGGATTTACTGTCTATTCCGGCATTTCCTTTGTCCATGGCAATATTCCTGTCAGAAACTTTCATTTGGGGGACTATTTGAACTGCATCCTGAGAAAAACTAGTCTTCTTGGCCCCCCATTCAGCTGTGAGAGGTCATGTCTAAACTAGTATTCCTAGTAGCTCACTAGGAATAGGCTTCTAGTGGAAATATTAGTAGTGAGGAGCCATTATGTGTGTTAAAAATATTTCACAGAGAGTTTACTTATTGAGGATTATCTCACAGCTGGCACTGAGTTCTAAAGCTGGATATGCATTTTGAGTGTATTTTCTCTGTTTAGTTTTCTTTGAAATGAGTCTAGTTCTTGCACTTCAACGTCATTCATATGAGAAATGCTACAGTTACTTCATCATCTTTGTGGCCTTTTGCTGGACTCATGCCATGAATCTGTCTTTCTTCTACTGTGGAGACCAAATGCAAGTGCTCTGAAACATCTTCTGCAGGAGCCCACTGCCTTCCAGCGACCACATCATAAACCTGCAGGTGCTAGCCTGTTAACTCACAGTGAAGTTGTGCAGCAGCTTAGAGACAAGTAATGAACCCTGTTAGCTCGTGCAGTGGAGTGCAAGTACAAACTACCCTGAATTAACTCCAGCTCAAACTGGTGAGTCGCTGGGCTCTAGAAACATGGATGCATTAACACATAAGAGCTAATAAGCCCCCTTAAACAAAGACATCGGCTAAAGATGAAACTAAAACTTGGGCAGAAATGATAGTTGAATTAGGAGGAAGGACAGCATGAAATCTCAGATGCTATTACAGACATGGATACACTATCATATCCCAGCAGTCAGCAGAAGCTAGGGACTCTCTTGACTTTTATAGACACCCAGATGTTTAACTGTTCTTATTCATCCTACCATAGATATGCAGGATTATTGGATAATTGAGGCTGGTGGGGACCTAAGAAGGTCATCTGGCATGATTCAGAAGTGCTTTCTGTGACCAGGCAACCTCCTTCACCTCTTTGCTTTTAAGCTTCTCATTTTCATACTTACTTACGTATTCATATTTCTAGTAGCGTATGTATTTCTAGTCACAGAACAATTTTTATTTAGCTTCTGACACTTTATTACTTTTCTGGAAAGTACCTCTGTTTTCAGGCCCTTCTTCTTCCTAGTTCGGCTATCACTTCTCCCCTATTTCCTTATCACCAGATGCAGGGTTGCCATCACCCCTAACAGATGTCTTGGCTTGGCCTCAGTGCTTCTAGTCCAAAACAGCTATGTAAGGCAAGACCTTCCCGTCTTTAGGTGCAGCTGCTTGTTTCCACTTTGATCAAAGTGGAAGAGATTTTTCTGCATACACTCTGCTTTCTCTAATATGTTCCTCTGTCTCATAATTTTCACTTCTTCCTCCACATGGCAGCTGCTTGGTCAACCTTGGCTTTATGAAAGAAACTTAAAGAATATCAAAGAGATGGATCCACTAAAACTAAGTGAAACTAAGTAAACCCCACTGGTAAATTTAAGTTTGAGATCTAATGCTGTGGAGAGGTGAATAATTCACATAATTGACAAATGTTGTAGTACTGAAGCTTGATTTTATTCTGCATTGGACTGAAAAGTCACACTTCTGATTTTTTTTTTATTAAAATGTAGTATGCCACAAGACCTGTTTTCTTATCGACTAGATAATGTTTATAATTCAAAACTATCTTGCTGTTCCTGTTGATTCACCCTCTGCCTCTTACATTGAATAGAGATTACCTAGAATTCCAGAATTTTTCTTGAAATATGTGCAAAATCAACTCGTCTCCAAAACATTTGAGTCTTGATTAAGCAGGGAAAGTATTTATGAGAGAACATTCCAACTAGCTGTCCTGAACCTCTTTCCTGCTCTGCCTGAAACTGCAAGTTCCTGAAATGGCTTCTTTGACCATGTACCTGCTCAACACATGTCTAAAGAGTCTGAAAGTGGCTTCTGCGAGCTACCAAGCAGTGAAGTCATCAAACAGATGTCATGTTTCCTGGATATCTTGCTCCTAAAAATCTAATTATTTGATCCCTTTCTGTCAGTCTGGACATACTTCAAAACTATCATCCCATTAACTCTGTTGCTTGTTGAGTTGTTTATACTGAAACAAGGCCCTAAGTTTACCTATCCTTTTGTCTTTAAGATTCTTTTCAGGACAAGGGCAACTGTTTACCTTTCAAAACAAGTATGATTTCTGTTCTGATCTTTTGTACTTTATTTCTGAATAGGGAGAAAAAAACTTCGACTGTTTGAGTACCTCCACGAGTCGCTGTATGATCCAGCTATGGCAAACTGCATACAATGGGTTGATAAGCCAAATGGTGTCTTCCAGTTTGTCTCCAAAAACAAGGAGAAACTTGCAGAGCTGTGGGGAGAAAGAAAGGGAAACCGCAAGATCATGACATACCAGAAAATGGCCAGAGCACTGAGGAATTATGGAAGAACAGGTGAAATCATTAAAATTCGAAGGAAGCTGACATACCAATTCAGTGCAGTTGTTTTACAGCGACTTTCTCCATCCTATTTCTTGGGAAAAGAAACAGTTTATCATCCATACCTTCAGTCTAATCAAGAATATCAGTGTGCAGATGACTGGATCAATTACAATAATTACATGTATAATAGTGGTTATGCATTACAGCATGCTAACAGCTAGGCACTTTTTTTTCCCACACAAACAGGTTTCCAGCACAGGAATTTTTCTCTGCTTACCTTTAAAATATCTTGTCAACACACACTGAGGAGTGTTTTAGAAATGCCCTTGGCCTAGCTTTTGTTCATTTTTGAAGTTAATGACTAGTCACGAGAAACAGCAGCTCTAGGACAGGTGCCGTTGGCTGTTATATTAATCAGAGCAATTTCTCCAGATTGAGTTTACCTGAGATCAGGAACAAGATGTTGCCTGCTAGTGGACCCAAAAGATCCCATCCTGACAACCCTCTCACAACGGTCATTGTCTTCGTTGGAAGTTTTGCATAAATCCCCAGCATTTACGATCAGAATTTAAACGCTATTGTACTCTATCATACACATTCCATATCAGTTGAATGCATGTGAATTAGAATGGGGTTTGCCAACTGTGTGGAGCTACTATCTGCTTTTTTATCAATGCTTCTAACAACTGTCAGTTTGTAAGTAAATGTTTGACTGAGGTGTAGAGTCCACATGAAGGTGCACCTGTTGGCAAAGTTGCTAATCCTTAATCACTTAAATTAGCATATCTTAGCACAGAGCCTGACAGGGGGTATTAGGATGGGCAGGTGCACATTTCACTGTTGGCAGTGGATTTACTGGGAGAGTGGCCATATCATGACAGAGTTAGTGACGGATTATGCTTTTTATGAAGTATTTACAGTTCTTCCCCCACTAATATGAGAAGCTGCACTTTTGTCCAGCAGTTCTATATTCAGCTGACAAACATAGCTTTGTTATTTATAATCTCTTTTGTAGTTACAACTTTAAATATATGCAAACAACTTCACTTCTCCAACTCTTTTTTCCTACACAGCAGGGTAGCCAAAAGACTCAGTGGTTTTGCACTCTCTTTGTGTGGAAGGAGAACTAAATAGGTGAAGAGAGAGAACGAGCCATTTATGCCAGGTGACACCTATAAGTCTACATTTTCTCACGCTTCTGCTTCCTGGCACCCTTACATCATCATGGATCTGTTTTGCAGAAATACTTCCATTCAATTGCATTCAATTCCATGTTCTGCATTTTTCTCCAGGTATCCGCAAGCTCACATATTAATAAAGATAAAATTGATTATTGCAGAAAAATATATATGATGGTCTAGTAGTTTTGATGAAATTCAGTGTTTGCTCTAAGCAGGAGCTTGCTGCTACAGGGAAATAATTTTATGTAATAGACACAATAGACACTCCGTACTCAAGCAAAAATCAGGGCTTTGAGCTAAGAGATAGAAGATGTATACTCCTATAAATCTGAATCATGTTAAATAGTTTTAAAAACAGAACCAGATTTTCAGGCACTGAACATGTGCTAGAAAAAGAAGGTCATGACTATGTTGTTAATCTGTTTAATCAGTGTAGTTTCCTGAAATATATAAGCCTAAAACCAAAAAACACAGGAATGCCCCTGCTCCCAAAGAACTGAATCAGGATCCTGTTATAACATTGTATGCAGTGGGACTTTACAAAGGACTGAGGTCTCTCACTTGGGATGCCTTCACTGTACAAGCACATATGTAAATACAACGTTTAAATGCACTCACTTGCCAAGAAACCACACAGTTTATTCTGCATCTGTTACCCATTAGACACTAATGTGTCTGTTTACTAGACTATTATGGACTGTTATTTACTAGACTAACAACATGCACCAGGTCTGCTTTGTGCAACGTGCTTGTTTTATCATAATGTTCAGATTCATTTTTCTCAAACTCATCTCCTTGTTAAGGAAATAAATACTTATTCAGATTCTGTGTTACCTTCTTAACTTGTGTAAAAACATGAGCTTTTACTTTGTCTAAAATTGGTACCGAGAAGATATAGCTGCATCTGGGAGGACTGGCCATACAGGAGGACAGGACAGAGCTGAATGAGGAGAACGCTGGAGGTAAGAACCAGAGAGAACTTCAGGCAGAGCAGAGAGAATAGTTGTGGAAAGGATGACAGAAAAGTTGGAGTTAAGTAAAAGTGTGAGATGAGCAAGAGATAATCAGGGGAAGTAGAGGGAGAACCAAGAAAATGAGAACATTATAGTTTGTTTTTTTCAGCAAAAGAGCTTGTGTTTGCAGATCCATGTGCGAGCAGGTGGGACCTAAATAGCTTGGATTAGTGTATCTAGCAGGTAGGAAAGTTGAAAGATACTGTGCATGAAACAGAGAGGAAAGCATTTCAGCCACAGGCGTTAACAGGGACTGAGAGTGGTAGAAAAGAATAAGAAATTCCTGTAAAAACCTACAGGCTCCACCCCCAAATCACGTGAACTTACGAAATTTTAAAAGCTGCTGCTGCAGTTCTGTGCCTTTACAGAAGGGGTTTTGTAGCTGTGCAGTGAACCAATATTGGACTTATAGACGGACGGGATTCTAGACTGTTATCAACTCTTTTACCTAGTCAAACCAGATCAAACCAAACAGCTGAAACCCAGATATATGGAGATCGGAAATATGGTGCATCTGTTTTTAACTGTAAGAGTGTCTAACCACTGAAACAACACACCAAGGGATGTACGGGATTCTTTATGTCTTGAAATCTTTAACCCAAGATCACTTTCATTTCTAAGATGTACTTTACTGCAGCAGTGGCAAATTTCAGGAGTTGTTTGCTATAGAATTGTTGGTGCATTAACCTACTAGGGTTTGACATACCTCCAGGCCAAATGGAGGGCTGACGTGGATGGGTGTTAAAGCCACCTCAATCCTCCCTTTTGCCTGGAGCCAGAAGATACAAGTTATGTAGATATCCAGATACAAGACGTGTAGGAAATCAGGCTGCCACAGGTTGGCAAGTTTACGTGAGCTTATCTAGTAACATGGAAGAAATCAAGGTTCACCTCGAATGGGGTTGACAGAAATCCCTGTGCCCAGGTTTAGTGAGGCACTTGGGCAGTCTTACTGCTCATCTCTTGCATCCCTTTGCAACCTGGTTTGTATTCGGACATGTCAGAGAAGATCAGGGATTCTCAGGCTTATTCCTCTCCTCTGGTTCTTGTTTGCTGCTGAGACTGTAACCAAGGAAGAACTGCACCAAGGAAGAACTGCACCTAAGGGTATGAGGCTTTTATGTGTGCTATAGCTTGAGCATAGTTGTCTGAAGGATGTTTCTCACCGTACAAGCAAAGATGACACGAGATGGGTTACACCCAGTCTGGAGGAGCTCTGTCGTGCCGGTGCCCAGGCCCACCAGATGGCACTAAAACCCCGCTTTCCGTGATGATTTTGTGCCGAGCGCTCTTCACGGTTCCTTGTTTCTTGATGCATATCTCTTTTTTTACATGTTTCTTTTTTCACATTTCATTTCTTTCATCTACACGCTACACACTGCAGCTGCATATGTGGCAGAAGCA
Source organism: Eudromia elegans (assembly GCA_003342815.1). Classification (NCBI taxonomy): domain Eukaryota; kingdom Metazoa; phylum Chordata; class Aves; order Tinamiformes; family Tinamidae; genus Eudromia; species Eudromia elegans. The sequence continues at coordinate 2,321,672 of PTEX01000047.1, forward strand.
ACATCTTTTCTTCTGAAGAAGTATTGGACTAATTTCACACGCTGTAGATAAAGAAACCATCATAATCCAGATGATGTTATGAAACCCACATATGAAAACACGTTATCAGATCCATAGCTCTGTCTGCTACTGTAGGCAACAGTTAGACATACAGGTTCAGGGTCTTCTCCAAAATCAGTGTAGCTGCAGTGGCTTCCAGTGTTGCTGGGGATGATGCACGAACCAAGAAATGCAACCGAACATTCAGACCTAGACCTGTGGATGGGCAGGGAGGAATTTCACCGATAGCCTTACAGACTCTTTGAATGATACAGAGACAGATTATCTGCCTGGCATTTTATTTATCCCATCTTGCCCTTCCTATGCCATAGATATATGTATATGAGCACACATATACGTATAACAATTCACTTATTTACACTCATATAAAACTAAACTCAGTGTAATGCAGTGGGCTGCCTTGTCTGACAGTTCTCTGCTTTCCAAAGCATCTTCAGGAAATGAAAAGCAGGAGGAGTTTTTAACTTCCAGCTGAGAAGTGAACTTCACTTTGACTCCAATGAATCTTTTCCCTTGGTAGCAGCACTATGAGCACACACCACGGCTCTGCTTCCACTTTTCCAACTCTTACCAGATGTGCATTTGGGTTACAAACAGATCAGACTGCTGCAGCACTGCAAGCACAGACAGATGTTACCCCATGACAAGTGTTGGATTGCCAGCTCCTACTTTTAGAAAGCTGAGACTTTATTTTATCATGTCACAGAGCTGTTTGTGCTGGTTTTCCAAAAGTACACTGCTTAGGAAGTATAAGAAAGATGGAGAATGCTACACAAAGAATGTGTATGTTTTGAATGTTTTGAATTTATTTTCAGGAAGATGTTTCACAGTATGTTTCCTAAAAAGTATATTGGCCACCAGAGGTAAACAAAACTCTTTATTCTTCTGTTTTGATTAATAAGAGCTGTCCCTGCATTCTTGGCAACCTCTAAGCAACCATTGCTAATTGTCTAATAGATGAATTGTGACCGCAAGCAGACACTAGTATATCAGTTCAAAGCCAGAACCTCAGCTGGGCGGTCAGGCTCTTACTTAGGTTGCACTGACCTTGGCAACTTTCCTGGTTATCTAGTTTGCAGACTTGATTTTACTAAGAAGGTCAAGGAATGCTCTCAACCTGCCTCTAATCTACTGTCTCTAATCTGTAGGAGCAGATTCCTACATATGTGCAGAAGTGAGGGGTAAAAGCATTACAGGTGCCTCTGGGTTCTACTTGTATGGACTCTCTTGTGGGAGTGCGTAAGAGAACTAGGAAGACAAAACACACTTGAATTTTAAATATTTTTGGACAGTGCTGCTCAGTTCTGCTTTAAATCAGGTTGACAAAGACTGTGTATTTCCAGTGTGATAATTTTGCATCATAGTCCCAGGACTTGCACGTAGCGCAGCAAGACTGGAAAACAGTCAGTGCAGTGGGTAGAAAACCATTTGCTGATAATGTCAGCAGAGGGCGTTTCCCAAAATGTATCATTTTCTTCAGTTTTGCAGGTCCATCAGAGCTCTCCAAGAGTTACAGATCGGCCTCCCACAAGTGGCTCTACACAGACAATTACTGCTATTCACCAGATCAAGGACTTGCCACAGTTTTAGGGTTTTATTTCATCCAAGTTCTGGTTGTCTTACCTGCTCCCTGCATGCTGTGAATTAAATGGGGCACAATTCAGGCCAAAAACTCATGGCTGTGCCTATGGATTCATCATTAGTTTATTCAGAAGAGACCTAGACCTATAATACTGGAATAACCGGTGTCATCAATAACACAGGAGCTATCTCATAATATGAGTGCCTTTATAAAAGTGCCACTATCGCCATTACATGTTTAGGGAAAGCAGAGCACGCAAAACTGCTGGTTGGATGTCTATAGACTTACAGTCAGGGACAGAACATAAGGAAGGCCCCAGCAGCCTGAGTTCAACATTACAATCAACAGCCAGGCCATCCTCATGCCAATCTAGTTTCCATCCTAGACCTGCTCTTCCTAAATTGTCACAAGAAATAGGTAAATAAGTAAAAGAGACAACATGCAGACTTTCACTGGCACGTGGCTACATGTAGCACACCTGGAGGCAATGCAAGAGGCAAGACAAGCTTTTTCATGTTACTCAGCAACACATCTTGGATTTGAAATGCTGGCAGCACCACAGCAGAATGGCAATTCCAGGAGATGGGCCATCTTTCTTTTATTTATTTATTTTTGTTTCTTAAGCAGTGTATTTCTTTTGCTTTCTGAAGTGCTGAAGTGAAAGAAATTATTTCCATATATCCTATCATGACTACGGGGTCATGTCTGTCTCGAGACAGACAGTCTGGTCAATGGGGAAATGTTTTAAAATACCACTCTCCCAAGGCAATATAGCACCTAAGAGGCACCAGCCACCTAGTTAGGAAGCTGCACATTGAATAGTCAGTGTTGATACAATGGATTATAAGGTGAATTACAGTGCAACCAGGCTGTATTAGCAAGATGCCATCAAACTGCACGCAGAGTGTAAACGGATGGATGGAAAAGTAAATTCCTTATTTGACATTCCAGAAACATATAACCTGAGCCAAGAGTTCAAGAATGACAATTAGAATAAAAAGAAAGACAGCTGGCTGTTTGTCATGATATCTCTGTGTAGAATTAGAGGTATTAATTACATATGGGAAATATTAATGACAATTTAAAGTGGAATGTAGCTAATCATCACTGTACTATCTCCAAACAGAATGCTGATGAAGCCACGTAATATTTTTCCTTCAGAGGAAATGAAAACTCAGCAAATCTATTTGGAGTTCTAGCAATATGTGGTAGCTCAAGGGTCTGGGCTGACTTTTCTGCCTCATCAGCACTATACTCAATCACAAATAGGATATACAGTTCTTTATAGATTTGGCTAAGCCCATCACTCTTGCTGGGATACAGAAAAGACAAGAAATGGCTTAAAAAATATGAGATTCGCTTAAAAATATTATTGTCTACATCATCTAGCTTCCAGTTTTTAAGATCTTTGGCTTCACGTTTCAAATCTGCAACCAACAGTGCTGCGGATATCACTCTTTTTTTAAAAAAAGGAAAGGAAACCAAGGCCTCAGAGCACACTGCTGCTGGCTGAGCTGAGGTTGTTAGAACAGCAGCATGTTTCACCATGGTTGGAGTGATTAAGAACAGTGAGTGAAACTCCACTCTCTGTGCAAACAGCAATGTGCTTTACAGTGGAGACAAGCCCACTCACTACAAGGTGTTAATTACTAGAAGCCAAAGATAGGACAAAAAAGGATGAAGCTGTGATGTAGTCCCAGGCCACAGGAAGGTTACGCAATCCCTGTCTGAAGAAACAAACACATTCAGGTGGCCAAGTTTTCTCCCAATTCCCTCGTTTCCCTCTTGGCTGATTCTAGGCAACTGGATAACTTTAGGCCTCCTAAGCCTGAAGAGTCTTTGTCTTCACAGAGTAAGGAAAAGAATTCAGAAGGCATTATGGTCTGCCTGGAGAAGATCCAGAGAGTCTCACTGACCGTTCTACTGGCTTGTCTGGTACACTCAAAGGTAGCCCCAGTGCAAAATGTTAAAAATTTTTGTCCCAAAGCAAAATTGACACTACCTCGGCCTGGAAAGTGTAGTGAAACACCAACTCAAATGGAATTACTTGAAAATCGTATCTGATCAGACTTTCAGAATATTGTCTGGCATATGGAAAGCATATCTGGCCTCTAGGTGAAAGTCACATGTTTATTCAGCTCTTCTCTGCAAGAAAAAGATTTTTCTATTATATGCTAAGTTATGAATTTAAGCCTGTATTGTTACCCCAATATTACCCTTGCCTCATGAGATTCTTTTTCCTCCTAGCTCTTGGCTGAATCTACAAGTTTTATAGAAAGTAACATAAACGTACAATTTTAAGTGGTATGGTTGCCTTATCTAGTCTAATGTGTAAGCAAGCAGAAGTTTTAATGAGAAAACTGCAAGATTTGGACTGTTGCAGGCTGCAGATATCTTGAAACAAATACTTTTCAACTTTCTGATTTCAGCACTCATTTCCCTCAGATTTAGCATGCTTTAATTTCCAGCCTGTGCTCATCAGTTTGATTCTTCCCATGCCTTAGAGTTCCTGAGTAGCTGTAATTCACACCTTGGCTTCCCCTTTTTAGATGGTGAGGACAGCAGCAAATAATCAATGGCAGACACTGTGCTATCAATCTTGTTCAGTAAGGGCCCGATCCTCTTGCCGTGAAAGTCAAGAGGTTAGTTCACATCCTCTACAGTGTAGGCAGGGCCTACAGTGACCCAAATATTAATGTCTTCAGCAACGCGTGTTCCAGGAAAACCACATTAATCTTCCCTTTTGTTGAGATTAAGACTTTTGCCACCTTGTGCTGGGCTGGTAATCAAATACTCATGCAACCTGACTCCAGCATTAGGTGTGAGAGGTCTTGCAATGCCAAACTCTCTGCTTATTTTAATTAGAAGGAAAATTAATAACTAACCCACTTGAAAAATGAACATCTATAGAAGTGATCACAATTACCTATAGCTCTTTTATTCAGTTACCTTTCAAGTTTAAAACAAAGTGGTGTAACCCATGACACAGGTGAACTTTCTACTTTCCAGTGTCAGAAATTATTCTTTCTCACTTAGCCCTGAAAGAAGATACAGACTTGAGTTTTCCGTTATAATAAATGATGTTGTTTCCTCAGCTCAGGGCTTGTAAATAGAAGAGTGTTAGATTTGTTTTAGAGTCTCAGTGTGCAAAGACTTAGAACTATCTGCACAGAGCTTGGCCTTAACCAGAAGTTTTTGCCCTGATGTAGGCATACTTATTTTTTAACAACAAATTTCCAAAGACAGGCAAAACTGGCTCCTGAGAAGGTAAGTGGCTCCAATTCTAAAGGGTTATTACTCTGCGAATCTTAATTTCTACTGTGTAATTAAGTTCCGTAATGAAGTAGGAACATAATCTTTTCAGGCAGAAGAACATCTACAGAGCAAGTGGAAGGCAGACCAACCAGTCAGGAACTTATGACATAGACCAGCTACATGACTACACAATCAAATAAGTCATTTGTCACATGTTTTCTTTAGATTTGCAAACACTGTGGGCATGTATGCATTTTCTACCTAAAGAAAAATGCCCTTCACTGGTCTTTGTGTGGTGCCCATGTATGAGACAGCTGCCAGCTTCCCTCTTATTCCTGAGGAGCACTTAAGAAGTGGCAACTTTCAATGTATAAGGAGCAACTTCTTAAAATCTTTAATAAGAATATCTTACAGCTCTTACAGCCCTGGAAATAGCCAGGAAAGAAAAATTCCAGATGATGTAGTGCCACAAACTATGCTATTGATATAGTGGCTCTTCACTGCAGTATTGCATACACGGAGTAAGTCACGGAGGACACAACCAGCGACCAGTAAGAGGAAAAAAGCAAAACTACAGATGCAGTGAGCACCACCAATCCTGTGAAAAAGAGCCATTTCTCAGGAATCATGTGGTCTCCTGGCCTGGTTTTGACAACCTTTTCTTTTTTGCTCAGCATGCCCCCGCTAATGCTCTGTGGTGCCCTGTGCAAGATGGCTGCCATAAGTCTGGATCGGCCCCACAGCCAGGAAATGGCCGCTCACCAGCCTGGCGAGGGGAGGCTGCCCTCCGTGTGTGCCCCAAACCAACCACCTCAGCAAGGCCAAGGCAGGAGCCCAGGGCACGGGTTTCTTTTGGAATCGCTGCTGGTGCAGGAAGGGCCGGCCATGGTTGGCACCTCTGTTGGCGAAGGCTTGGGCTGTGTGTTAGTGGGCAGCCAGTGCCACAGCCACGCGCAGGGGACAGACTGATTCGAGGGTGCTGGTATTTTTATGTCGCTTATGAGAAAGGAGGGGTGGGTTCTATGCAGCTGCCTTTAATTCCTGGAAAAGAAAAAAAAATAAAAAGGAAAATTCCTGGAAGATTTTCGCTGTGTGAAATCCTGGCGGCAGCAGCTTCAAGGGCAGCCTGCCCACTGCGAGCCTCTGCGGTGGGCTCCGTGCGCAGCTGCCTCGTGGGAGGGTTGAAGCCCCGCTCCCCGCTCTGGAGGGGTATGTTGGAGTATTTTGCCAGTGTTTTTTGGTTTGCTCACTTTTTGTTTTTCCACTAGGAGACATGAGGAGGCTTCCTGCAGTGCTTCCATCATGCCAAGCGTCATGTGAATAATCCCATCAGGAGAGCTCACTCCTTGTGTGAGGACCTAAGCTCAGCACGGGGCAATGCTTAAGCTCAGCAGCATTTTGAACGCCAAAAGGCAGCGCTGCCCAAAGCGCTCTGCTCGGAGATGGGCAAGCAATGAAATCTGAGTTGGGACCCAGCTCCCTCCTTTTCCAGGAGTGAGGACTACTGAAAAATGGGTGTTTACACTTTATTTTAGTGTTTCCATGGAGCACTCTTTCTGGCGGGAGCCTTTAGTGCTGTTGGTTTTTCACCCTTTTTCCCTTTTGCTCTGCCCTGACACGTGTCTTGCTCCTAATACCTCTCAAATATACTCACTAGGTAACAGAGAAACAATGCAGGCTCCTGCCAGTTGTCAACCATATGACCAAAGAGCACTGTGTGTCCCACGTCAGAGTGATGAAGCTACAGCCATTCCTGTCTAGCTCTTTCTTATCCTGGGTATAAAACAGCATATTAATGTACATAAAACTGGAAAGGACTTCAGAAACTTCTAAGCGTAAGGCCTCATAGATGAGACTGTTTTTCTTTTATTATTTTATTTTTTTTCTGAGACAGGTACTAAAACCAATGTCACCTTCACCCTTTTACCCTGCTGCGTGTGACTTGGTTGATTTTGACCCACAGCCAAGCTGCTGTGTGCTAGCTTTTTGATTCAAGCTATGGCATGCTGAAGATGGGACCAAAAATGTAAGACTTCAGATTACACTTTGGCAAGGTCTGTAAAATTCAACACTAAACCCCTTTAAATCCTTTTCATTAAAGTTCCTTTTTTTTTTTTTTTGTTTATTTTTTGGTTTGGGGTGTTTGGTTTTGTTTTGGTTTTTTTTTTGTAGGGTAGCAACCATCTGATCACCTGGGCAAGTTACTGCTTTGGCTGAGGCGCAGAAATCAGGTAGCGGTGGAATTAAGAACTTTCCCGTCATTTCTTTGTGCACAACTTGCACATTAGTTCTGGGAGATGGTTTTACTCAGCAGAATAGAAGACGTGCTCTGCTTTCACGTTTAGTGAAAGGGTCGAGATGGCGGCTGCGTGACAGTTCCTGCTTGTAGTGAGTTGAGAACTCCATTGCAACCAACTGCTTCTGACTTTGGTTTTAATATATATCCTGGCTATATATAGACAGGATGCCTCTTCCTCCAACATGTACTCAACCTATCTTTGTAGTGCCCCCAATAGTCTCCCTGTTTGCCAGTGTTCAGTGGATCTAAACAAAGTTTTATCATGCCTTTTATCCAGGACAACTGAGTATTCAGCGTACTAGCAGTGCAAGCATATCAGCTTTTAAGTTTTCCAGTAACTGCATCACATATCTATGTGTAAGATATACCTCATCTGTTTCCTTTTGCTAGACGTGAATGTTTTATAGCTTTGTATAGAAATTTTTTAGTAATAAAAATAGAAACACTGATGTCAGTTCTTGATAAGTAACTCATATCAAATCACATCCCATGGTAATCTGCCATAACTCTTTCTTACAAAAGTATTAGGTGAATGGATGCCCAAAATAACATTTGGTACCAAGGTCTTATCTGTAATAATAATAATAACAACTGCTGAAAATCATGCATGAATAAAATGGATGCTAGTACTTATATGTAAGAAAAGTTTAGAGTTTCTTTCTCATTTCCTTGTATGACCCATCTTACTGAGATTACTCCAACCTCATCACTAACTTGTTAGTGATAATACACATTTCAGAGATGCTAATTCTTTCTGAAGATTTTCAGATCTTTTCTCACTATATGAAACTTTTTTTTAAAAATGATATAAACTACCAATATAAAGTAAAATTGCATTGATTGCTTTATTTCTTTACTTCTCCCTGCAACTGTTATCTCTACTGTATATCTCTACTATAGTTAATCACTACAGTACCAGATATGTTAGCATGAAAGACTGAATTTAGACGGTATGAAAAATGCTGCGAGTGTGAGAGCAATGAAGCAACGAAATAAATTTCTATGGAGGATATAGATTCTTAAGCACTGGAGGTCTTTATGGTCAGCTTGGACCAAAAAAAAAAAAAAAAAAGATTAGGAATAACACTGAATAACACTGGGATTGCTGATCTTGCCTTAGGAAAGGAGCTGCATGAAGCAATCTCTAAGATCTCTTCCAGGCCCTATTTTCTTAAAAATTTATGCTGTAGTTTTTCTTATGCTAAGTATTTTATAAGATTAATAAAATATTCCGGGATTGGAGCTCTTGGTAACCGTAGAAACATTTAGGCGCAAAAGAAATGGTGCCAAAACATATAAAGAAGTTAAGTAATGTAGCGGACTGAAATGAAATGAAATGAAATCCAGGCCAAGGAAGCTGAAGTAATATTCTAAGAACATTAGAAGCTAAGTGGTGCTTTTGTTAACCTCCAAACAACCTTTGGTATATATTCTTCTGGGGACTCGGGGAAGGACAGGATGAATGGATTCAATTATATGAGCCCAGGTCCTGTGAGTCACTTTTGAGAGTAATTTGACTCTTGATCATGGTCTGGAGAAATGAACATTTAGGTAATGTTGGTTCTGTCCTCAAGGATCACTAAGGCCCTGCTCAACTCAGCTGTGCTATACATGTAAGAGAAGGCTCTGTGAAGACTGGCAGGGGTCTGATTGCTTAGGGACAGTTGGGAATCAGCATGCCATGAAGGCTCAGAGACATTTGGGAAGGTATCGCTAAGATGGAGCTAAGAAAGCAACCTGATCCTACTTAATTTCAACAATCTCATTTCCATCACTGGTCCCTGGAAGTGACAACGTGCTGAGAGTGAAGAGTTCCACTGCTTAGAAATTATTAAATGAGTCTTGGTGGAGAGGAGAAATGCAACATACCTGCATGGTTCACACTTTTTCTTAATCAAGTGCCTGTAAGATTTCCTAGCAGGGGGTGAAAATGCTCTTTAGCAGCTTACTTTTTTTTGGAATCAGTCCCAGTTCCTGCAAGAAAATCTCCATCTGGGGAGGATGGTTCAGTGTTCCTCACAGGCTCTAGTGTGAACTATCCCTCTCAATTTCGATTAACACAAGTCCTGCAATAAAACCTCTGAGGAAAGCCCGGTCACACCACAGCGGAGACCGTAAACTTTCCTTCACATATCATTCCATCTGAGACAGCTGTGACAGCTACTCACACTGTGCTTAGGCATTAAACATAAGACAGGGGCACTATAGTGTAGGCAATTGCTCCAGTCCGCACACTTATTCCCACATAAAGCTGTTTTTGCACAGAATTGTCCTCAAAACAGTAAAAGTGGCGCACGAGGTAACCAGATGCAAGAGCTTCCAATGGGACTCAGTCTTAAAGTTTGTTTGCAGGTCAGCATAGTGCTCACAGAAGGAACCCCATAATCTTTTCAGTGTTAATGGGGCTTAAATTCTCTGTGGCACAATTAGTGATTTTTAGAGACTTTTCCTCTTCTTTTTTTTTTAAATCATAAAGAGGAAGGAAATTGGCAGACTAAAGAGACAGAGGCTGGGCACAGAACTGTGCCTAACCAGGCAGGCTCTGTTTACTATGTCTCTGCATGCAGACTCACAAAAAAATGATGAGGGTTTGAGGGATTTCCTTGACTTTCAGTTATCTCTCTGGACCTGCTGTGTATGGTATGGAGCCCAGAGCAGCGCACAGTGACACCAGCATGGCTCTCCTCCAAAAATTCACAGCACCAGTGGCCTTGCGCCTCTGTTGCTGTGTGTGAGGCTGGAGGCTGTACCACAGCAAACAGATAAAGCTCTGTTTGAAGAGAGTAGGGAGGGGAAAATTAGCAGGCCCATGGGTGAGCTGTGATGGCAGCTGAGCAGAACATTCCTCTTCAATTGAATTTTCCTGGCATGCAGCTTCTAATACATTCTCCTCTAGAACTACAAGAAAAATCAAAGTGGTTTTAATATCTTCCAACATGAAAAAAAGAGAGGGGGCATTACCATGCCATTCCATTGCTTTATTGGCTTATGGAAAGAAAGAGTGAAGAATTTCCTTTGATCCCACACAAGAAGAGTCATGTCTGTTTCTCATTTTGAATTCAAAAGCCATACGCAAGGAAAAGGCTCTCTGCCCAAGCACACACAGAGGCAGCCACATAACACTGGGTTTTTCCAAGTAATACTGCCCATAAAGCCCATCTCCAAGAGCAAGTGGAATGTTGGTTGTCTCTTCTGACATAAGTTTTGTGTCACTTCAGTAATGCTACGGCTTCATTTTAACAAAAAGTTTAGTGTAAATGTGAAGAAGTGAGGGTAAAGCCTTAACTGAATACTATTGAGCTATGTTTCTATCTCCATGAGTACAATTAATTAATAAATTATACACTGATTCAATCTCTTGAGACATTAAATACTGAAATTTATTTTGAGTTCTCCAAAGTGTGCCCCTTTAAGATAGCTAGTCTCAACAATCTGCAGCTGGGATATCCCCCAAATCACCAACATTTATTGACAGAATAAGTGTGAAGATTTGTTTTTGTGTGCAAGAATGCATGAGAGAAAATAGGAGAGAGGAAGGAAGAAAAAAAAGGGGAGTGGGATTGTAATGTCTTTTACTGTGCCTACCCTTTCACTCTGTGTGAATTTGCTCAATTATTTTGAGCAAAAAGAGCTTTTACGTTTGAGCCTCAATGTAAAGAAGGCAGCCAGGTAAAAGGATGCCCATAAAGAAAGACTACGATTTCTGTAAAGACACCGTATGAATGCCAAGAACTTTTGTTCAATATTTATTCAGGCGTAATTTAAACTATTTCCATATGGCAAAGGTCCTTTTGAAAAAAAAAAAAAAAAAAAACACCCACTCAGATGCCATATTTTTAAAAAAAAGGCTATCAGATTTCTTTGGCATTGTCTGTTTCACAAGTCTCTCTTGGCTCCAAGCCAGTAGATTTGTCTGCTCTAGCCTTCTAAAAATAGATGCTTCTCTCAGGTTTTGCTAATACTTTACCTGGAATTGAAGTCAGGCTACCCGAGCTAGAGTTACCCAGTCCTCTTATTGGTCTTTTTAAGGATCATAATGTTTCTGTTGTTTCACTTCATCCCATTTCCAAATTGTGATTTTTGCAGAACTTTAAGCATTTTTAGTGAGTATATTTAAAAGTGCTAAGGTGACTAGCATTTGCTATCACCACTTTAATAAGATCTTTGTTTTCTTTTTTACTATTGTACTCTTTCATTATTGTACTCTTTCATTATTGTGCATACATATTGTATGTGCAGAATTAGAATTAATGAATTCATAATCTTGTGTTATAGTTAACACTGGGAATGAGTGCTTTGCTTTATTCCTCTACAGATCAGCAAAAAGCTTTCCCTATTTCCTAGCTCCTGTTTCACATAAAAGTTTCTGTTCTTTTTCTCTCCCTTTTTTTTCTTTTTGTTTTAGTTTTTCTGATGCAGCTGTACTAAACTGAAACTTTTGGGCACAACTCTGAGGAACTGATGGTGTCTAAAGACAGAAGTGAGCTGATAGTCTGTGTTGGAGGCATCTCTCTGAGCAAGAGGTTCCTCCTTGCGTCACCCTTGCTCCCAGGAGTTACGGAGAGGAAAGCACTTGTAATTTGTTACTAATCTGCTTTCTCACACTAGCTTAGCCACTCTGGATGGCAGCTCGTGGTGAGGGGACAGAGCCAACCATTGCTTCTCCCTTTCTTGCTCACAGGCTCTGTGTTGCCTTTATTAACATCTACTGTCTGACTTCACCGTCCCAACAGTCCCTCCTGCATGGAAGAGGTTTATCATTTTGCTGTGCAGATGCTTAATCTGTCTTTAAAAGTGGGTGAAATGTCTAGTTTAAATAAATGTGGAGGTTACAGTGCTTATTCAGATCTTGCCGGAGATCTCCTGACTGATTTATCATGAAGCCTCCTGTGAAACTTTTCCCCTGTCTTTCTGTCGTAATGTACACACCTAGCAGGGAGGGCAAACATGGTCTTCCTTTCTCCAGAGCTCTGGCTCTAGCCAGCAGTGATGAACACAGGGATACGTGAAAATTGAAAAGAATTCAAAACAGAATGCAGGACTGCTGAAGGAACAGTTTGCATCCATTCCTATTTTTCTGACCTTAGATAAATTCCCTGTGATTCCTCTGCTTTCCCGTTTGCAAGAGTGTAGTGACTACAGCACAAATGCAGCCTTTGCCTCAGGCTGCCCAGATGGCAAGTGTCTCCTGTCTTGCAGTTCCAGGGATAATATGAAGCCTTTCATCATACCATCACCTTGACATCATCAGGAACAGCAACTGCTTGTTTTACTTGTGATATATTACTCTGATACAACTTAAATGTCAACTGGCTGCCTGCACATGCTGCACAAGAAGAAAACACTATAGCTTTGAACTTCTGAGTTTGCAGACGAACTGAAATGCCTGTATCTTGAAAAAAAAAAAGAGCAGAGGTAGGATATTGTAACTCAAGAAATACTTAAAAGCAAATTTACAGGGTACAGTAAGCTGCTTATCTAAGAACTCACATTGCTTAATGATAAAATGACCGTAAATAAAAAAATGGTGAATGTTGTCTCCCTTGGGACTACACCTGTATCATCACTCATCATAGTTTTCCTCAAACTTCAGAAAGAAAACCCAGAGCTTGGCTTGAATGATGTGATTCTCCGTGACAGGAATATGTGTACAATTCATTAAAGTTAAAGACTAATCTTTCTGTACAGTGGCAGAAAAAAAAATATGTTGTTGTAATGCCTCTGATGATTTTGTGAAAGTTGAATTCTTTTTAGAGAAAGATGGGTTTGATCCAACACTAAGTTAGTTTAGTAATTACATAAATGCTTGCACATGATAAGTATAGTCAATCTTAAAAGAGTATACTTTGAGAGGGAAACATAAGTTTTTAAAATGGGCTCTTACATAGGCATAATCTGCCACCTTACTCAGACAGTACACCCTTCTCTTTCTTCTAATTCTTGACTAGGAATTAGAAATAGATTCTAGACTGATCCCAGGAGAATTCAGAAACAGTAGACTAGAACAAACAGATATTCAGAGATTGTGATATGTGCTTGCAGTTTTAAGGAAACTCATTCAAAGACTAATTGTAGTCATGGAGCTCTGTCTATGGGCCTGCAAAGCATCCGTCTTCTTGTGTGGTTTTGTAGACAACACTGTGTTCCTGGCTATCCAAGCTGAATCTGCTACCCCAGCAGTTTAACTACTGGATAGGTATAGGCACAGGTACTCGTATAAAGGAGTAGGCTTACTCCACATGTAGTCACAGTGGGACCTACAGTTACATGATCTTAATGTGAATTCTTTTGATCAAGTCAGTGGAACTGCTCTTGAGAGCTGAGTTACTCGTGTGTTCCTTACATGTACTATGAACAGATCATTTCTTAATAACAGAAGGGAGTCTGCGCTTCTTGGAGACAAAGTTTTCTATGTATTCATAGATTAGAAACATATGGAAAATATAGTCACTATACATAAAAGAAAGGTATTAGGCCTCACAGAAATTATGTGGAAGGTTAAGATACTGTTTGTTTTTGTTCCTACCAGAATAAGTATTAAATTGAAGGAAAAAATACTGCACTTAGGAAACATTGCAGGTACAGTTAAAATAAAGACAGGTAATAGCAAGAGAGGAATAGAAGTTGCAAAGGTGGTATAGCATTAGTATAGTATAGCATTGCAAGAGACCATTCTTTGTGCTTTTCTGCTGTGGCAATGAGGGCTGTATTTGTGAAAATGTTTTAGTACATATAGTTTTATCATAGCGCTTCAAAGTAACTGCCAACCTCTGACAGCTGCAGCTGTTTCAGAGCTGTAATGAAATGGAAGATGAGTCAGACTGACTTTGTGCCAAGGGATACTGCCAGTGCAATACAACCTCCATGATATCTCAGTGACGAAAGCAATGTCAGTGAAGAGGAGGAGGTGTCTGGAAAGGCTCAGCCAAAATATGCCCCAGTGACAGATCTCAAGAAGGGAGCTACATCTCCTACAAGGGAAATTACTTGATTTAGACCTCTTTATCTGTCTTTGACACTGTCGGCATCATCAGTACAATGACTTCTGCTAATGGGCAGACTGTATCTGCTGAACAGTGGTCCCTGTGGAACACAATTTAAGATATTTGCTGGCACTAGAACCAGTGAGTCTAAAGGGTCTTATTGATCTAAAGAAGTGTTCGCCAATGTCTTTTACCAGAAACTTCACTCAGTATAATATTGTAAAAGGTAAATATGGATAGGCTGGACAAATGAAAAGTATTGAACGTGCAAGATAGCAAATTTCAAGATGGAGCTTTTTTTCCTTTTTTTTTTTTTTTTTTTTTTAAAAAAAGAAAGAGTAGGAGCAAAGATATAAAAAGCAACTGTATATTCAATCATAAACAGAGTAGCATATTGGGATTAAACCCAGGAAAACCTAAAGTTACAATCCTTTGCCATCTGGAGAACCCTAGAAAACTTTAGGTCTTTGGAAAATTATTACTCCATTATCAAGATTATGTCCTTTTATGAGATGAGATGAGTGACGTGCTAAGCAGCTCAGTAAGTGTTATCTGAGATGTATATGCAATTGCCCAAAGGGCTCACAGATAGGGATTTCTGTAAACTTAGGAACTAAATAGTTATTAAAGAGGAGAGGGGGCAGGTTTTGTTCTCCCATTTACCTCCACTGGGCACATCCTTCTCCTTCTTATCCTCTCATTTGCTGAGCATGTAACAGTGTGAGCATGCTGGCTCCTAGCAGCACCATGGACTAAACAGCAACAAAATGAAAGGCTACTAATATTTACAATGGACCTTTCCACAGTAAGTTAATCAGTTTTTCCATGCAGAAGGTGAAGGGCAGGAAGGATATTTTAGAGCCTGGGATTAGTTATGAGTTTTACATGAACACAGAAGGCTTCATATCCACTCAGAAGCCATCAAGTCTAGTATGAAATGCTGTATAAAACAGTGTAAAACAGTACAACGAATCTAAAATGTTGCTTGATATCGTTGTGGTTTACGCTAGACCTTTTTAGTTCAAAGACGATATGGACAACTGAAGTACTCCTCTCCTCTAACCTTGCTTCAGATCCTAAGAGATGTTGAAGTTATCAGTATGATCACTCCACTCTTTGGTACTCTACAAAACCTTTCATCTCTTTATTGATTTCCTCTTTCATAGCATCATAGAATGCCTAGGGTTGGAAGGGACCTGTAGAGGTCATCTAGTCCAACCCCCCTGCACACGCAGGGTCTCCTAGAGCACGTGGCACAGGGTGGTGTCCAGGCGGGTTTTGAAGATCTCCAGAGAAGGAGACTCCACCACCTCTCTGGGCAGCCTGTTCCAGTGCTTTGTCACCCTCACTGTTAAGAAATTCCTTCACAAGTTCCTGTGGA
>PTEX01000047.1:2338433-2500748 GCA_003342815.1 Eudromia elegans
ATGGATTTGTGGGTGTTGAGTTTCCTCAGGTGCTCTCTAACCAAGTCTTCCTCTACTCAGGGCAAGTCTTCCTCTCTCCAGTCCCTTCTCATTTCCCTAGTGTCTGGGACACTAAGGGGCTGCCCTTGAGAGTTGTCAGCCCTATCTGGGCTCTGTAGTTCCTGGGGACCAGCCCTAGCAGAGAAGACTGAGGCAAAGAAGGCATTTAGTAACTCTGCCTTCTCCACATCCTCCGTTACCAACGCACCATTCAGCAGCGGACCGACATTTTCTCTAGTCTTCCTCTTGCTGCTGATGTATTTGTAGAAGCCCTTCCTGTTATCCTTGATGTCCCTCACTAGTTCTAATTCCAAGAGGGCCTTGGCCTTCCTCGTCGCACTCCCGCATTCCCTGACAACATTCCTATATTGTTCCCACGTGGCCTGGCCCTTCTTCCACCTAACGTATGTTTTGTTCTTCTCATTAAGTTTCCCTAGCAGCTCCTTTCCCATCCACACAGGTCTCTTGCCCCTCTTACTTGACTTTCTACTGGTCGGAATACACCGATCCTGGGCTTGGAGAAAGTGGTGCTTTCCTCACCACACTTTGCATTCTTATCCTTCTAGCCTTGAAAATGCCATAATCCAGCATTTCTTTGTGTCTCTCATCTCACCCAACCCAACATCCAATCATTTTCTTTCATGAATCCTGTATATTTTCTAAGACCTCCTGTACAGATGGAATTACCTCTTACTTCTAAATTTTTAAAGCATCCTCCTTGTTTAAATTCTTTCTTAAGTTGTTATTGTCATGCAAGTGCTAAGCTCCTCTCAATTAAGATTGTGTGTGTTTGTGTTCCCAGCTTTCAGGTAGATATCAAATTATCAGGATGGAGACCCTGTGTGAGGTTCCTACACACTACAAACATATCGGGAATATGGAAAAAAAATCCACAAGGAGAAATTTAGAGTATTCGTAACATCCAGTCTACATTTTAGCCTTCTGTCTTGGCCTTGGTTTGGAATAATGACTACAAGCCAACCAACATGCAATAAATGCAGGATAAAAGTTTATCTGTCTGTGTGCTACAGTCTGGCATGGCAACAGAAAGATATGTAGGATTTTTATTTTCTAATCCATTGCAGAATTGGCTCCTTTCATGAGAATGTCATTCCTGCTTCAGTTTGGCTGTGCAGCGATAGGTTACCCGAAAGCCAGAGATGGACTTGTCACAGTTAGATGATGTTCACAAAGGGAAAGGGCAATTTTCATATATTTTCCTCCATTTTTTAGGTGCGAGAGTTAAAGCAGAGATTGACTTGCTCAGGCTGCAACTTGAGAGAACAGGACCAGTATTCCTGCATATTCATTATCAAGCTGTATAAACTCTTGACAGTCTCTCTGCTCATTTTTAATGAAAAAAAAAGGATAGGATTTTAAAACTAGGAAATTGAAATTAAAATCTTGAATCCCTGTTCAGATAATTATTGTGACTATCTAGGACAGATCTGCAAGCCAGCAGCTCCCTTTGACAACTTAGGGCTTCTGAAAACAGCACAATATTGGGTTTGGAAGCCACCTATGGGTTCTGTCTTTTTCTGCATTTTTTTTTCTTTTAAACCTGGCAAAAGCATATTCAGGAAATTATGTGACATTTACTAAGTTTATCCCTATTCATAATGTTTAATGCCAAGGAAAAGTGATAGTGATACACACAACCTACTGGCTGATCCTTTTGACATTGCAGAAATCTGATAGTTTGTTTTTTTCCCTCTATTTTTGTAGTTCTCTGCAGCTTGATCCTTGGCAAAAGCACATGACAGACAATAATTGCAGAACACTAACAAAAGAAACAGGGGAGGCAGAGGGATTTGAGACAGGAGATAAAAGCGAGCAGGAACATTAAGGAGACACTTGGTAATACTGGAAGTCCCTGGATGTTTTAGCCAGGTGGCTGTTGGTGCAACTGGTAGGAGGGTTTGGGGAGTGACTGTCTGAGCAGTCCTAAATACTGGTCGGACAGAGGTTATCACTGCAAAACCAGGAATATGTAACAGAGCATGAAAGTGCCTCTACTCCAAATAAGTGTACAGCCAGCAGTGTTAGTTCAAATGAGTACTGAAGGGACCGGTAACTGCCAAAGGAGAGTGATACAAAGCTAGTTGAGGTAGTAATTGCCTTAAGTACTTTATCTATACCTGCAAAACGTCAATAATAGATGGAGAAGTGAACGTTGTCCAGCTGATTTGTCCCAAATGACTGCAGGAGTGATTTACTGTATGATTCACAAGGAAGAAGCATTGCACCTGAAAGTATGGGATGGTACCTGGTGCCTGGCCAGCAGGGCCAGAGATGGGGCTGCTACTACTTGCCCTAGGAAAGAGCATTTCAAGATTGTTTTAATTGAGATACATTTCACATGAACAAGCTATGGATTTTTTTAAAATTTAACACTTCAAAAGAAAAAAAAGTTTGTGACCCTTGTGTGTACCAGTACTGCATGCCAGCAGATGGTGGATATGCAGGAAAAAGTCCTGCGGAAGCGATCCCAAGAGGATTATTGAACTGGTAATAACAAAGCAGTGACGGCAGAGTGCACAAATGCTGTTCAGCCCCATTTGGACTTCTCATATGTTTGTATTGTTTTGGTTCCAGGCTGCTAATACCCTAAGCCCCAGGCTCTAACTTGAGCAGGAAAGGTTTATTTTTGGAAGAAGAATCTTTCCCATAGATGAGTGCCTGTGATACCAACTTGCTTTTTTCTTTTCTGTTTTAATAAACCGTCTAGCAAAGCTTAGGCTAAACTGAAAAGGTTTGGTCCTAAATATTATTGCATCACTGAGAAAGAATAAGTCAGAACCCAGACTGAAAAATCTGTGAAGATGCCTCACGCTGCCAACAGCAGGTCTAGGAAGTGGAGGTGAATAAAAGATGGAGAGGAGTGGGCTCAAGTGCAAGAATGGATTGAGAGCAGTTCTTTAGATGCAAAACCCCTGTGAGAGTGAAGAAACTCAGAAGATCTGTAACCAGCCAGGGAAAAGTAGCACAAGTCCTGTGGTTAAGTGCACAGAGTCCTGTGGAAGAGGAGAGGAACACAGGGGCAGGTTCACTTTGGGGCCTCCAGTGTATTGGTGTAGTTATGCAGCTATTCATCTCTCAGTCATTAACTTGAAAGTTTCCTGGTAGATTAATTGGACAGATATGTCTGGATTTCTATGGTGGAGCACTGTCACCTGAGCTAGTCATTGTAAGTATATTCAGAAGAACCTCAATGGGCTGGAGAGATGGGCAGAGAAAAACCGTATAAAATTAAAAAACTGCAACTGCATGGTCCTGTACCTAAGGATGAATAACCCCATGCACCAGCCCATACTGGGGGTTTGACCTGCTGGAAAGCGGCTCTGCAGAGAAGGACCTGGAAATCCTGATGGACAAGTTAACCATGAGCCATCAAGGAGCCCTCTAGCCTTCAGGGTTGCGTTAGGCAGAATGTTGCCTGCAGGTCAAGGTGGTTGTTCCCCCTCAGACCTGGTGAGGCCACATCAGGAGTACTGTGTCCAATTCGGTGCTCCCTAGTACTTCAGAGATGTGGAAATACTGCAAAGACTCTAGCATAAGGCTACAAAGATGAATAAGAGGCTGCAGCATCTCCCTTATGAGGAAAGATTGAGAGATCCAGGACTCTTCACCCTAGGGAAGACTGAAAGAGGATCTTATCAGTGTCTACAAATAACTGAAGGGAAGTTGTAGAGAGGATCAGGTCAAACTCTTTTTGGTGGCACCTAGTGATAGGACAATAGGCAACAGGCAGAAGCTGATACACAGGAAGTTCCATCTGAGCATGAGGAAGTCACCATGAGGATGAGAGCAGTGCAACAGGTTGCCCAGAGAGCCTGTGTACTCTTCATCCTTGGAGATATTCAAAAGCTGTCTGAAAACCATACTGTGCAACATGCTGTAGGTGACTCTACCTGAGCATGGGGATAGGGCTAGATGATTTCTGGAGGTCCCTTCTAGCCCCTACAATTCTGTGCTTCTGTTAAGGGTAAAACAAGTGAAATCTAAGGTGGGAGACATCCTAAAATTCATTTCTGCGTTGTACTCTGAAATCCAATTGCTAAGGCTCAGCTCCGTAAGTACAGCAGTATTGTGCCATCAGATGTGCCTAAGATACATTTGACAGCCATATGGAGTAGCACAACCTCTGCAGTGCTAATAGGAGGCCAAGAGGGATACTGGAAGGCACGCTCTGGTGGCTGGACGTGACTGTGGTCAGGTAACTGAGCTGAGCCAGATGGTTAGATTCCCACTGATTGTACAGCTGAGAGAGACTAGTTAAGGTATGAAAGCTGACACTCTGCTCATGAAAATTAAGCAAAAGAGATCACCCTGTAAGTCAAAACGTGAAATGTTTAGTTGGAACTTACTGTATTGAATCAATGGTAAAAGTGAAATACATCCAGACAGGATTCGGGGTCCACAGATCCATAAAGAAGCACTTATTTTAGAGCAGGAGACGAGGGTAAGGACCATGGCTTCTTTGTTTATTCCTTTTTACACAATATATACTAGTCTACTCTCTCACCAGCCTGATTGCGAAGCCTAATTAGGCAAGTAAATCATTGCTAACTAATGATAACTTTTTTTGTTGTTGTTTAGTCTTACTTATTCATGGAACTTTTGAGTTATAACCTGTCTTTAAAAGTCATGTGGACATTATCCAGAAGCTTCCTAGTCATGGTCCTCCACATAGAGGGTTAATTACTCCTTCAAACTTTTGTCTTTTGCATACTCACCAGGAAAATCTCCTTATCATTAAGGAGATAATGATACTAATGATGTTAATAAACATAATTATATTAATAAACATCATTAGTTTCCAGCCCAGTGCTGACTCAGATTGATTAGAGGTGACAATGACTTTGGAAATACTGATTGAACGGAGCACTCAGTTCCTTAAAGCCAACAGCTGTTCATAAATGAAGCTAGAGTGGTGCCACTATGTTTCTGTGACTATATTATGTTGCCTGTTATGTAAAAGAGAGAACACAAGTCCTTTCATTATATAATGTACAAGGGAAGGTAAATCTGGAGCACCTGTTGAGTTCAAGGGGAACCACAAAATTATGAGACCTGATTAGACTCACAGAGCAAATGGGGAGAGTTTAATAAAGTTAACTTATCAGTGAAAAAAAGATCTCCACAAAAGCAAACATTCATGGCTAATTAAATTTGTCTTGTGCTTACCTCGTGGATGGCTCTTCCTTTCCTGTTATGTCCCCTGTAATCCTTTTTCACTCATTAGTTGATCAGTGGAAACGCCACAGTGTTTCACCAAGGGGGTGATTTGATTTTTTTTTTGTCCAATAAAAAGGAGAAAGGACTTTGATAAATTAAAGCCTAACTCAAAGCAGCAGACGTTCTTGGAATGGAAGAATTAGGAGATCAATAGTACTTAGCATGTATCTCAATTATCTTCCAGAATAGGAAGCAAATGTTTATAAACTGTGGATGTCTGAGATGAGGGTATAATTTCCCATTAAACTTAACACTATGTGCGTGTAGGTTGTATCTAAAAGGGGCAGTTCCATTCCCCTGTCTGCCTCTCTGCTCTCTCATTGCCTCAGACCTAGTGATCGTGGAGCTACAAGACTATATGCTTCAGCTAACTGAGCCACAGAAATAAAAGTACATCCCACTCCAGATGAGAGGGATTCACTCGGATCAGTAAGCTGAACTGATTCATCCTGCTTATGCACTAGGTCTGGTGCAGGGAAGGAAAGGAACAAGCAGGAAAGGAAGGAGAGTAGGTCCATCCTGGTAGGGGCAGTCTGTAGCTACCGTAGATCATGTGTAACATGAAATATACCTTTAATGAGTTAAACAAATTAGCTTATTATATTATACTACTGTAATTATGCAATTATGCTAAATAACATGTGATTTAACAGATAAAAGAGAATGCCAGCTCAAGAACTTGATGCCTTATTCTGTCTATTCATATGCAGTACTATTTTTAAAGTCAATATAAACAGTAATGTGCTACAGTAGCAACTGAGATTAGTATTCCATTGTGAAAATGGGTATGTTTTTTGCAAACAAGAACACATCCAAAGAATCTCTAGGCAAGTAAAATAGGTTTGGTGCTAACTATAGGACTAAAGAATGGGTTTTCCTCCCCTTTTTACAAATGAAGAACTGAGCCCTGCCCGAGTTAAGGAAGCTGTTTCTGATTACTCTAAACTCTGTTGCACATCTGGCAATCTAATGTATTTCTCTTTAAGTGTGCAAGCGATCAGCACTTTCAGAGAGTCATCACACATGGCAACAGTGACTTTAGATGGTGCCAGCCAGAAGGAGAACAGCCACTTTGATGACATTTCCAGACTGCCAAATACTTTGGAGTGCTTTTTAAAGCTTCTCAGCCCCTTATTGCTTAGGACTTGGATGTTTTTTTTTTTTTTTNNNAAAAAAAAAAAAAAAAAAAGATAAATGATGCTTGGATTTACATCAGTCATTCGGAGCAGCAGAATATTTATTTGCCTCTGTGAAGTATTAAGGTTTCTAAGACTGTCATGTTTAAAATTGTAAAGGACACGAAGTGAAGGCTTTTAATATCTATATATTTCTGATACTTTAATTTTTGGCACAATTTTTAACATTGAAGACTGGTGTTGTATAAACAATAATTATGAACTCTGCCTCTACCATTGCAATAATTGCAAAATTTTATCAGAAATGTTAAAGCAATTTTAAATACCTTAGGCTAGCACTTCCCGTAAGGAAAAGCGTGCTCCTTCTGGTGCACAGTGTGTCTGTGGAGTTTGGACACTGAAACATACGATCAGTGCAAGCAGTATGGAAGTGGACTTTGAAAACATATTTTGGGATTTTTTTTGTGCTATTCTGGGACAGTTATGGATTATATGAATTTGAAGGGTTTCATTCATATAAGGTGCATAAAACTATATTTCTAATAAGATCATATGCACTGAATTCTTCTAAAATGAGTTTACCAAGCTTAATGGTGAAATGCTATATTTACATAGGAAAGCACAAAAAAGTACAAAGATGACAAGATCAGAATCCTAGTTCATACTGATGCAGGACTGTTTTCCTCATCCCAAGCCTTGTTGGCCAATGCTAGAGACAGCATACCAAAGTGCTCTGCTAAAATCAGCTGTGGCGAATCATGTGCTCTTCTGTAAGCTAGAAGTAAATCGCACCTGCTTAAAGAACAGAAGAACTGTGGCCAAAGAGACTTCTGTTTGCTACGCTGTAATATCTCTTTCCTCCCTTGACTGCAGATTCATCTTTCAAATTTCCCCTTAAACACAAAGAGTGAAATAAACCCTGGCTCTCTTGAAGTCAATGGCAAAACTCCCATCGATTTTTTTCTTTGTTAGCAACTCTCATTTTTTTTCTGGTTGATTCAGCAAAGCTGTTAAAAGAACGAACCTTCTCTCCTTCTACCTCCTCTTGCTTTGCCTGCTGCCCTGACCTAGGGGCTGGCTGTTGACTTTGGTGCCGAGTGCCTCAGTGCACTGGAATTTACTGTCAGAAAGGAAACACTGTGACTGCTATAGGACACCATGGGGCATGTGTTGCTTACACAGTAATGTCACTCTTTGGGTCATTCTAAGGCAGAAGGTAAAGTTGACAAGTGGTGTTTATCTGTCAACGACAGCTCGTACATGCCTTGAAGTGTCTCCAAGCTGACTTGTCTTGGAAAAAGAATGCAATCGAGGCTCTAAAGTTTAATCTTCTCTCATCTTGCTACATAGAGTAAGACCCCATTTGTGGATACTACATCTATACAGAAAATATTTCTCATCGCTTCTTATCCAAGGTCACATCTCATTTACATGGCAGAACATTAAAGTGCATGACAGAGTAGAAGTAGGTCTATAAGGTTCTGTTTAACTGAGCTGGGCAAGTAGATCCAGGTATCTTTCATCAATATTTAAAATTTCAGCAAAGATATCATACCAAAAGGATTGCCTTCATAGATCAGATGGAGACCTAAAGAGTGAGAAGTATCTTGAGACACCCCATTCTCGATGAATGGAGAGAGTGCAGCCTCAGCAAGTTTGCTGAGGATACCTAACTGATACCAAACTTCTGGCTGATACCCCAGAAGGCTGTGCTGCCATTCACAGGGACCTTGACAGGCTGCGGAGACGGGCAGAGAAGGATTTAATGAAGCTCAGAAAAGGAAGTCCTTCACCTAGAGAGGAGTAATCCCATGTACCAGCACAGGCTGAGGACTGACCCAGCTCTGCAGAGAAGGACCTGGGGATCCTGGTGGACAGCAGGTTAACCATGAGGCATCAATGCGCCCTTGTGGCCAAGGAGGCCACCAGCCTTCAGGGTTGCATTAGGCAGAATGTTGCCAGCAGGTCAAGGGCAGATCCTCCCCCTCTGCTTAGCCCTGGTGAGGTCACATCCGGAATACGATGTCCAGTTCTGTGCTCCCCAATACAGGCATGGAACTGCTGGAGAGAGCCCATCTTAGGCCTATGATGATAGGTAGGGGACAGAAGCATCTCTCTTATGAGGAAAGACTAAGAGAGATGGGCCTTTTTAGCCTACAGAGGAGGAAACTGAGAGGATCTTATCAGCGTCTACAAATAACTGAAAGGAAGGTGCAGAGAAGATGAGGCCAAACTCTTTTCAGTGGTCCCTGGTTACAGGATAAGAGGCATTGGGCACAAACTGAAAAACAGGAATTCCTGTCTGAACATGAAGGACAACTTCTTGGCTGTGAGAGTGACAGAGCGCTGGAGCAGGTTGCCCAGAGAGGCTGTGGAGTCTCCTTTACTGCGGATATTCAAAGTCTACCTGGGACTTGATCGTGTGCAGTGTGCTGTAGGTGACCCTGTTTGTGCAATGGGATTGGAGTAAATGATGTCCAGAGGTCCCTTCCAATCTCAACCATTCTGAGTTTTTTCCATGCTGAGGTGTCCCTCTCTCTTGCAAAAGGAGAAAGTGTATTTGTTTTACAATTTATCGCTTGCCTGTATGGTAGAAATTGACATAGTTGATTTGTTGTTTTTGCTGTTAGAAAGGAAAAAATACCCTAGATTAGCAGTGATATTAAAAGAATCCAAGCAGAAGGTGATGTCGGGATGTTGTGATTCTGCTCCAGACATGGAGAATAGGATTTTCAGCCCTTGTGCAAGATGAAAGGGAAGTGGGACTTGAGAGGATCTTGGGCACCTATAAACCTGATTCCTGTGGAATCATGTTTATCAGATTCACCTCATGGCAGGGAGGGCTCTGTCAGCCCCTGCTTTATACCTGTTGTCCTGAAGCTCTAAAAATAACCTTCCTGGAGGCTCCAAAGCTCCAAATATCAGGTTTAGTGAAAGGTGTAGAGATACAAGGATACCAACCAGTTCAGCCACCCACTCGCATGAGATGGGAGGAAGAATAATTTGCAATCTATCCCCAGTAGATTTTTAGACATTTCATTTATCTGCACTGTTTCAAATACAAGACTGAAACAAAAATAACCCTAGGATAGTCTGCATAAAGACATTCCTATGTGAGATGAGAGAGACATACTCAAGACTTTGATTTGAATCTGTCAAAACAGAGACTTGGATGTTTCATATATTCTAGTTTAATGCCCTGATTGTGTGTTATTTTGAGTTTTATATCATCATTTTTTGATTTTTGTCAAAGTTTTGTCCCGTGTGGAATAGGAATATTTTTCCATTTTCCTCTAAACTGATCATTTCTGCTCAGCATTCTTGTTTCAGTGAATCAGCTTTTCTCAAGAACCAAGAAACATTGCAGTTGAATTTTTTAAAATAATTTTCTTGACCAGTTGTGTCTCAAGTCTTGCGAGGATCAGCCCTGATCCTTTGGCTGGGTGGCAAAACAAAGATTTTTCTCTGGTGACAAATAGACACTGGCTTACTAGAATAGACACTGGAGTAAGTGAGAGAGTTCACTCCTAGGAATAGCAGCAAAAATGAAATTATGGATGCAGATCTAGCAGCTGCAACAGCAAGTAAGTGCTTTGGATGTATGTCCAAGAGGATTTATTAAAAGCAGACAAGAGAGGATGATTTAATTATTTTATGCCTTCGTTGCTGTTTGGAAAGTACTGAAGGAGCTGTACAGAGTTGAAATAGGATATTCATGTTTTGAAGGGAGACCAGAGAAGGGCAACAAGAATAATTGGGGCAGGAATGGATGGGAAAGATGGTGTGTTCACTCCCTGAAGTGGCGGATAAGAGACCTAATGGTGATGCACAAAAGCAAAAGAGTGATGAAGATGAATTTGGTCAGAATGTGTTCACTATACAGAAAAGCAAAATAGAAGATAGCAAGCTAAATTCAGTAAGGAGTTATGAGAAGGTCCTTTTTCACCTAGAGACATGAAGCAGTCATACAAAATGTAAAAGCTTTTAGCAATAGGGTAAGTCAATAAAATGATGTCTGGGAGAACCACAGCCTCCCATGCACTGGGGTACAGAAGGTGGGCTGGAAACAAGCTGGAGCTCAATTCTTTCCATCTCAGAATTGCTGAGGATGTTCTGGCTGAGTCATTTGGCAGCTCGGCTGGCACTGGGGTCAGAGGGTATCCATAAGCAGTTCACAGCCCTTTCACTTGCTGTGGAACTGGGTGTTCAGCACAGAAGATGCTTCCTATTCTGGCTTGGCTAATTCACAAGATAAATCTAATCATGTGAGTGACTGGCATATAGAGGGGAGAACTGAAGGAAATAATGAAAAATCAAAACTTTATTAGGATGAATAAATGATCATCATTACTAACAGAAAGGTATGATTAGGTTGTAGTTTATAAACTCTAGGATTGGATGTGAGAAAAATAGAATAAAAATTACAAGGTCTATCAAACCCTAAAAAAAATGTTGATTTCTTTCTTCTTGTTGATCAGTCTCAGAGCAGTTTATGCATTTTGCTTTGTTTTATCTTGCCAAAATTCACTTCTTCTCCTGCACACAATAACAGGGACAGTTTGGTGACTACCATGCACTGTGCAAATGTGGAAGAGACGTACACCTGTGAGAGACAAGCTCTGAAGGACATCTATGCAATAGCACAAAAGTACTAATAACTATTATAGCGTAAGGAAGATGGGATCAATATTTGTGCAGGAAGAAGAATAAAGCAAATTGCCTATGTCGTCCTTGCCAGGAGTTCGATTTATGGTTTTTACATCCACAACTTTTCAACTTGCTTCTCACAGTTGAAGATACTTTCTCATAAAAATAAATCACTAGCACCTTGTCTCCTAAAAGAAACTTAGAAAGTAGATCCAAAGTGTCCAAGTCAATTAGGTTTGTCATCTCTGCCAATAGCCTAAACAATGGCTTGGAAAGAATTGGGGATGTCTCTTGATTAGAGGAAAGTGCATATTTTAATTTTTTTTTTCCTGAATAGTGTGTATGTACATACTTGAGGCAGGGATTTGTCTGGGAATTGGAGTGAAACAAATAAAATGTGTTTTACTTTCCCTATGAAAAAACTGATTCCCTCCTCAGTGCTTATGGAAGACACATTCAGACATGAAAGTCCACATCTACTGCAGTGGCACCTGGGGGAGAAATGCAGTGAATTGCCCTTACATCTTACAAGAGTCCATTCAGGAAACCCTGTGCTGGAGAGAACCAGCCAAGACATGGTGTGCTTCATCCCTCTCTCATTCCACTCATCGGTCATCACAGTGCTCATTGCCTGAGTGGGGCTAACAGCTGAGGAA
The DNA here is from genome assembly GCA_003342815.1 of Eudromia elegans. Taxonomy (NCBI): domain Eukaryota; kingdom Metazoa; phylum Chordata; class Aves; order Tinamiformes; family Tinamidae; genus Eudromia; species Eudromia elegans. The sequence goes on from PTEX01000047.1 coordinate 2,350,150, forward strand.
CAACAACAACAACAACAATATAGTCTCTGCAACACTTGTAAGTTTGTGCATACAGGGATTCCCCAGTCCCACCACAAGCAGGCACAGAGGTACAAAATCCTCGGTTAAGTTCTTAGGGCAGCTTTCTGTTTCCAAAGACAGGAATTATTTCAGTGTTGTAAGGAGGTATACCTAGATGGTGACATGAAGCAAAGTGGGTTCAGGTTCCTGTATGCAGAGGTCTTACCTTTCTCTGTTATTTTGTGAGCACCTGGATCAGTCAAATAAAATATCACAATTAGCAGGGCAGAATTGTGATACTGAGAAATAGCAGGTGACAGTGATTTCTTAGAGAAGAATGAAATTCCTATCCCGTATAAGGTATAAAGTGAATGAAAAGCCAGAAAACATAGTTGGGAAAACAATTATGCATGGGGAAGGAGGATAAGCAAGCAAGATGAGATGACCTCTTCTATCTCTGTAAGGTTGTGAAGTCTGTTTTCCGTAACACTTGAGTGTGTTTAGTCAGTGTGCAAACTGTCTAGTAGCACTTACTTGTTACTCATGTGTGGGAAGACACATTTTAATAGTGTGAAACCTTTGAGGATCTCCTTATCTCTTCCATTAATTGCTACAGTTGTATCTCAAAATCCCCAAAGGGAATGAGAAAATAAATCTCAGTACCCCTGATTAACTAGACCTGCATTTCTATTGCCTACATATTCATAGCTTAAGTAGGAGTTTAAGAGGAGGGCAGCCCAAAGGCTTAGTTTAGTGGCTCAGTGCTACAGATTGTATTTCCATTCCTTCTGTCTTGTTTTCTGGCTTGTCAAAGAAGGCTTTTTGTATCTCCTGAGTGGGTGAGTGGAAGGGACAGTAGCTCATCTCTCAGCAAGCACTGACCTCTCGAGTTAATGAGGCAGCAGTGCTAAAAGGGATTCTAGAGTATCTATTGAAGCCCAAATGAGGATGGCAACAGGGAAAGTACACAAGAAAGTGTAGAGAGTATAAACAGAAGGAAGCGTGGAGCACAGGAATCCTTTTTCCTCCTCAATATCACTCAGTATTCTGCTTCTCCCTCCTTCCTCTTTGAATATCACTTTCTCTCAGAAGAGGAAAACAACGTGATGTTTAGGCATACTTTTCATACCTACATTCTCCTTTTGTGTAGTGGAAAAGGGGCAAATGTCTGCAGGACGTCCCTATAATTTTGCCGGCTGCGGAGACCCTTCAATAGCTTGGCAGAGGCCTTTCGTACGAGCCCTGTCTGCGTGTGTGCGCGTGTCTGCGTGCTACAGAGACACAGGGTTGCTGCTCGATTTAGAAAGTTATAGATGTTCTCATCAGCCCCATGCAATGCAGCAGAGATTCCTTCCAAAAGCCAAGAGAGCAGGCGCCGTAGACAACAGATGTGAGAGGGGTTCCCATAACTGTCAATTTTCGGAGTGTTTGCACTGAAAAGAGAGGAGGTGCTATTTTGATTGATATTTCAGTCGCAGTATATAAAGCAGAGGAATTCTGCTCCCGCTCTGCTTGTCATACTGATCTGCATCCTCTCGCAACTGGACTTGGGGCTACTACCTACTGTATCGGACAGACTGAAGCTCATTGGGAATAAAGATTTCTTGTAACAATGCCGGAACCCACCACAAAAGCCGGTAAGCATAAAAAGCGTAATCCGAGCGTGTCTTAATTACACGATTTATGACTGTGCACAAAAATGCCCTCTACACCATCTTGCATGGTTTAAATAAGAAGTGATATTCAAAAGTGATAACCTTACAGCACCGTTATTCAATCACAGATGATTGCTCCTTTTAAGCTGCGAAATTACTTTCAGGTAGGTGTATAGCACGGAAAAGCTTGACCTTCAACTATTTTAGACAATAAACAATGGTTTAGCAGAGATACCAAGAAATAATTTATTTGGGCAAATATTTCCTTTACTTTTTAAAGACTACAGATTTTTGTAGTGCATTTAGTGGTCTCTCTATAGCTAAGATAACTAGACTCAGGAAAACAGGGTATAAGCTGTTCTTTTGTTTTAAAAAACTAGGATGTACCGATATTTTTTATTAGTGTTTTGAAAATAAGGCTGTTTATATTATTAAATAGAAGCAAAGCGCTCATGAATCAGATATAATTTTTAGTAAAAAATAATCTGTATATATCATGCATAAATAAAAAATCTAGCAAGTTTTTCTATACAAGTCAAACCTTGGTGATATATTTTTGCACACTAAAGAAATTATTGTGATAGTCTTTGGGCGGATAACAAGACCATCAATATGGGCCACTTTATTGTATTCTTTTCCACAGTAAAGTTCACAGGAATGAATTCAATTTGGAAATTCGTTAGCAAGATACAAGTTACCCATTGGAGGCATGAGAAATGTGAAAAACATATGGAAAAAGTTTGGGGACTGTTAATTTATAGCTTTTTAAAAACTGACCTTTATTTTTTACTGTTTTGGAAATTTAAGCTAAATAAGCTTCTTACAGTTACATTACTTCCCCAGCCTTTGCTTTTTTTTTCCCCATGCTTAGTCACTTTGAGAAATTTTGGTAATTATTGTTTAGCATTGACAATATGCAGAGCCTTTATTAAATCATAAATATGCAGACTGTATACTTTGCAAGTACAGGGTCTTATAGACAGGCTCCATAATGCATGCCCAAAATGCAAAACCAAGTTCTTTCTCAAAGATATATTTTTTGGAAAGAGTAGGAGTCATTAAATAGCATTTATTTCTCATTGATTGTGAAAGATCTGACAGGTCCATGTTTGTAGAATGAATAATGACAATTAACATTGACCCATGAATAGAATTTGCTTTATTTTTGAAATGTTTTCTAGTTTTGTGGAAGGCAAGAGCAGAGCAACTTTTATGAGCATTATACAGTTTCAGCACCTTGTTGGGGTTCAGACATGTGAAAACCAAGCTTTTTGCAAGATTGAGCCTTAACCAAGTAGTGTTGACAGACCAGCATGATCATTTTACTTACTGGCTCTCCTTAGTGCTCGAGGACAATGATGGATGAAGTCTCTCTCTGAAAATAGCTGCACCAAGTGCGTGTATTAATACGAGAGCCTAATCCTGTATATCAAGCTTAGAGCCAAGCCCCTTCTAAAGTGTCTTATTTGTAATGCAAATGATTTACACTTGTATTAAGTGTCCTTTTTATTTGATCGTATTTGCCTGGATATTGCCCCAGATTAATCTGAATGCATTTTGTGATGGTATATTAAAAAAATGAAACATTTCTATGATTTTGAAAGAAATATGGAGCAAATTTGTATAGAGGCACATGGTTTTAAAGGATGTCTTTCTGTTTAAAAATAGATTGCTTCAAAGATGTTCTTATGACAGAGTGAATCCAAATGCAATTCCAAGGTTATGTTACAAAATTAGTTTAGTACCTTTTGAACAAAAATGCTAGATATATATATATATAAGTGTTTTGGTGTTTTGGGGTGAGACAATATTCAGTGACATAAGACAAAATATTAAAACTTTAGGTCCTGATGAAGCTAATTTCATGGATAAGAATGAACTTTGGAAAAGTGACACGTACAGGTTGTAGGGTGGTGCCTCCTCATTGCACTCAGCTCAACTGCAGTATTTATCTTACTAACTTAAGGGGCTGGCTGCTCCCTAAAGTCATTTCGTAGGTCAGAAGCTCACTTGAGTGGGTAGGAGTACTTGTCATACTCTACTAGGAGGTTACTAGTAGTGTGGTACTGTTAATAGTGCAGTACCCCTGCTAGTTCTGACAGTCACTCTACCAGTGAGAACTTAAACCATCGTGTCTGTCAAATGCCTGTTCTCAAAGCAGTTTCCAACTTGTGAAGGATTGGAGGTAACTAATTAATGAAGATTAACTTCAGACTATCTAGACTGACTATGCTCTGGCAAGTGCCACTGGAAGGACTGGGAAATGTTTAGGGAGCTGGTGGGCTGACTACAATAAGAAGGAGGAAAAAAGGAGGTGTCAGAGAAGCACCTTAGCAAAAGGTTTCTTCTGCCATTTCCAAAAGCAGCAAGGTACATAAGGGATCCCATGCTCTGTACTCATAAGTCCTTGTAGAGTTAAGATGAGCAAGCAACTGTGAAATCAGCACATGAATATTGAGAAAACCTCATTTTATGAGATGATTATGGCATTTTAAGTCACGGGAATAAATGGCTATATTTTGCAGAGAGAGTAGTGTTGCAGACTCCCAGGCTTTTCTCAGGGCAAATGCTCTCTGAGCTATTTTAAGATTATTGGATTACCCAAGTGGGAAATTTCCTGATTTGGTGAGAGGGTAGCCCCACAGTGCACGCGCTCGACTGAGAGAAGGTTGTTGGAGCACTTCAGCTCAATGGAATTTGTCACTGTACACACTGGATTCCGTAATTAATGATTTAGGGCCTTTGTTACTCCTAGAAAGTCAAAGTCCTCTCTATTTTATCTGCTGTGGCTTCCTTGAGGTAAATGGCCATATCATTGTAAGACAGTTCTGTCCATTTAAAATTTCTCACTGGCAAGGTGAAGACTTCCACTGGGCATCCCAAAAACTGTTCCCAGTAGGATCATCAGGGCAGTTATCAGCCAGTTAACTTGAATAGCCTTTAGTTTTCCGGGTGGCTAACAAAATAGCCTTCTCTCATATAAATACTTCCTATAAGTTATTATAATAGTTCAGCCAATCCCCCTCTCTCCCCCCTTTTACTAATATTCATAATAAGGGATATCCATTAATTAGCTGTTCTCTTAAACTGTCACAGGCTGTGACATTTGGCCACGCTCTTGTAGAAGTGCCAAGTCCATCAAGAGCAACAGCTCCAAATTGTTTGTGGGCATCATCCCACAGGCACAGGTGCAAGTCAGTCTCCAGTGGGCAGCTCTGTAAATTCGCCATATTTATTCTCCCCAGTCTAGGAAACAATTCATGGTCATGAGTTAAGAGACCATTCCAAATTTTAAGCCAAAGAATCTATCAACTGTCTGCCAGTCTCATTTCCTAAAGATTTGCAAGGTCTTCTTGAATACTACCTGGAGCATCCAGCTTTTCAATGGGAAATCAATCAGTACCAGGCATTGGTGAAAGATCATTAAAGCACGATTTCTTTTAATATCATATTTTAAAAGTTAGATTTTTTTTTTCCAGAGCTGAAAAAAGTTAAATGGAAATTCTTTTTAAGTATATAGATTTGGCTTTGGTCAAAACTAACCTTGTTGATAGAAAGTTTTCAGAAAACTCGAGAACTCAGCATGGGAACATTGTAAAACTTGCTTAGTGCTTTTCACCCAGAAGACTGGGCCTGTACACTCGTTCTGTTATGGCCCCAAAATGGGCAGTGCAGCTGCTGCTGTCCTTGCTGCACAGGCACGTGCTTCAGTAAGGTACAAGGAAAGCATCTAGGCATCTATCTTCTGCCATCACCACTTTCCCCCTGCAGGAACAACTGTAAAATGCATTCTCACTATTCTAACTGGCTCCAGTCTTGGACCCCACTCACCCAGAAAATGGGTCCATTATGTCATTTACAGTAATGCATTAAAATGATGAGTTCTGGTGTCGGATTTGCAATGACGCTAGCATTGGTAGCTCTCTAAAGATCAGTTTCCTCTTCTCTGCGTGTTGCAGGTGGAAGAGGGAAGGAGGAAACCCTAACCCGTTTCTCTTCATCACCTCTAGTAATAAATTTAAAGCCTTTACAAATAGAAAGCAAACTTACGCCTAGCTATTGTAATTGGATCCACTGGGGTGGGCCCCGATGCCATGCTGAGCTCTGTAGACGGGTGTCCTCCTGCATGGATCCTGTTGCATGTAGGAAGCTGGGTGGTTCTTGCACTGTGTATGTCCTCCCCCAGCTAATTCCCAAGTGATGCTCCCACGCTTCCTTCGGAGATATCAGTCTGCCTCTGATTTGTTCTTTGACCTTCCGCCTCCACCTCTCTGAAGTTTAAGACTTCTTTTCCAGTTAGTTCCATTATCCTGCTTGAAAAACAGCCCATACTGGAAAAGAAAAATCCCCGCACTAGTTTGGTTTGGGCCTTTTGGTTTATTGTTGTTCCTGTTATGGTGTAAATTGGAGGAAAAACATTTTATTTTCCTTATACAATACAATTCCTTTTATTTTAGTGCAATCATATGAGGATAATGAAACATTGGCCTATCTTGCTGAGATTCTGACTGAGTAGGAAAGCACACCCACTCTGTGTGGCTGGATAAGCACAGGAAAACTACTTGAAATAGTCTCACTAAAATCAAAAATCATTGAGTTCAAGGGAAAGAAGTGGCTTTTCAGCAGGGCAGAGAGTGCTTTGTACTTGGCAGAACTAAAATGAGCAATGCTGCCTTTGTGCCTCCCTGTGCTGCACCTGTTGGGAAGATAAATAAAGGACTGCCCAGTTCTTTCCCCTCATACCTCCTAAATATATCACTTAAGGAGAGCTTGCTAAAAAGAAACATGCCGCAACACTCTTCTGTTGCATGCAAAACTGGAGGAGTTTCTCTGGTTTAGTTTCAAGGATCTACCAAACCAGTCAGGAGAGACTGTGTTCATACACACACACACCAAAAAAAGAAAAAAAAAGCAGAGAGATTTGGTGAGATTTTGGTTATCAAAACATTAGTAAATTCCTCATACTCTAATGATCCATGGAAACAAAAATGTAATACAACATAAAAGAATCTGTGGCAAGAAGGGGTATCCAAAGAGGAGCTTGAATTCAAGAAGCACAGCAAGTTTGAATAGGAATTATGCTAGTGCATCGCATCTGAAAAAGAAAAGAAGAGAAAAGAAAAGAAGAGAAAAGAAAAGAAGAGAAAAGAAAAGAAGAGAAAAGAAAAGAAAAGAAAAGAAAAGAAAAGAAAAGAAAAGAAAAGAAAAGAAAAGAAAAGNAGAAAAGAAAAGAAAAGAAAAGAAAAGAAAAGAAAAGAAAAGAAAAGAAAAGAAAAGAAAAGAAAAGAAAAGAAAAGAAAAGAAAAGAAAAGAAAGCATCTACTTTAAGATGAAAAAAATAATAAATTCCATTAATTCTAGTGTGAACTCAAATGCCTAGCTCACTGTAGATGCATTCATATGCCTGTCATTTTTTATGAGTATCTGAAGCATAAAACTAGAGAGGAATTCTTTATAATCTGCTCAATGAATGTTTACAAATTTTCTGCAAAGGGCAGTTTTATGAGACCAAGAGCAGAGCACGCTCCTTCAGAAACCTTTGTATGTGAGAGCTAGAATGCTCTTCTTGGGTGTGACTGTTCGGGCACGGATTGAGCAGGGGACGGTGCGGCCTTCTGCAATCTGCAGGGGACACCAACCAGCAGCCTAAGGATGGTTCTTTTTGTTTGTTTCTCCCTTAGGAGATGGAATTGTTTTTACTTCCTTTATTTTTGATAAGATGGAGTCCATTCATTTTGTTTCATGGCTAAACTGAACTTTTAAATCAACAACAAATGAAATGTCTTTCTTTTTTTTTGTCAATGAGAGGGAAAAAAAAAGTTGGATTCCTGTTTAAATCAATCTGAATCCCTCTTCTTTCCTCCTTAACCTACTCCCACTTCCTCCAAAGCATTAAACTGTTAGACAAATGAATAGTTACATCCAGGAGATTTTCCACCACAGATGATTTTTAGGTTAAGCAATAAGGCACTTTTTAACATTCCACAATGTGTTCCTGTAGCTTTCAGGAACTTCCCTAAATTCCTGTTCCTGGAATTTCCTCTATTTTGTCAGGTATCATTTTGGCTCCTTAATCCCACTGCACTAGCAGATGGTTCAGTGCCAACCGTAATGCCTAGAGTCTTGCAAAGGTGGAGGGGCTTGCGGAGGAGAGATCGCAGTCATCTATGGTGGTGGTAGATACCACAGAGATAATACCTGTTGTGTGGTAGTGCTAGATAAGGGTGACTTAGGATATTAGACCTCCTAGCAGAGCTTTGGAGAACTGTTAAGCAGAAAGAGTCAGAGCCGGCGCCAGTCTCGGTCGTGCTGCCTATAAATAACCTCAAAGCAGTAAACCCTCATAAAAGTCACCCGTAGGCTTGGTCCTGGAGGAAGCGTGATCATTATTCACTCTAGGAGAGACCCTGCACGTAGCGCACGCACTTAATCGCAGCACAGAGGGTCCCGTTGTGAGGACAGGGGAGCACCGCTAGGTGACTGTCGCTTCACCGTTTAGAGGCCTCCTACGTCCCGCTTCCGTGTTCCCCAAAGCATCGCTCATACGGCGCAAAGGGAATCCTGCTGCGTCTTGCAGCCACGGAGCGTGTTCAAGGGAGCCACGTCCTCCTCCTCCCTTATCTGGAGATTAGGATGTGCTTCGTTACACAATTTGCTTTCCTTTGTCCCTATGTCTAATAGAAAATAGCATGTGAGTTACTACTCAGGACAGTTTCCCTTATAAGTAATGGCTACAGCAAGTTATTTTGATCAGGTGATTATTAAAAAAAGCTCTTCTCTAATTTAATTCTCTGGAGGATCAAATGGTGGGTTTGGTAAGTGTCTGAATGTGTTGTTCAGTAGCACCACGATGCTTCCTGTGACGGGTCTCTATTAAAATACACCCTCGTCAGGTCTTTGTAGGCTCTGGATACCTTCCTAACTTTGGTCATAAATACTGAGTGTATGTTGCAGTCAAACACAGACACAGAGGAAGAAAGATTTCCTTCTCCTACAGATTTATGTTTGTAAATCTTAACTCCATGTGCGCAGACATAAATTGCATAAAAATTTGTCCCACTTATCCACTTATTACTGAACCTACTGAACCTGGAGTCATGCCCAAAATGTTGTTTTGAAATCTTTGCTCAGCCAGGTTGCAAACCCAGTCTGAAAGCTTATTCCAAATTTTGTCCTTTCTCAAATCGAGAGTTAAGAAAACTTCACTGCCTTGAAGTTTTGACAAAATTAAACTGAACACAGATGCAGATAATGCTGAAAGAGACTCCAAGTGAAAGACTTCCTGGTGGGATAGGTCTGACTAGTTAATCTTCAGCCCTCAGCTTCTCTGGTGTGCTGATTTGATTAGAGAGAACTATTGCTATAGATCGTTTCTGGGTAGTTTTTGAATTCCAGTCTATGGACATTTTTGTGTTCATTGCTTTTTTGCTATGGGGTATTTTCTGTACAAAAGAAATGCACAAATTATGGCTCCTATCACCAGTTCTTTCCACCTATAAGAAATTAAAACTTAATTTTATCCGTGCCACCATGTAATAAATAGGGATTTCTAAAATCTGAACTTCTTGTGCTAGTGCAATGGGAACTTTCACTCTTTCCTGACCTGTAATGAAATATTTAAAACCTTCCACCCTCCAGAACATGCATAGTAATGCATTTGTGTTTCTGTTTTTTTTTTTTTAGTTTTTCTTTTTTTCCAGAGCTCTATTAAATTTTCCAGCATGTAAGGCCGTCTTATTTCTAGCAAAAACTGCAGAAAGCGCTCATGCTCAGTGAAGTAGGGAATGTCTGTAGCTACAGAGATCTAGGCACAGTCACACAAGAAATGCCATGCAGATGGAGTAATTCATTGATTAATAGCCTCTGGGTCTCATGCTGTGATGCTCACATAGATATAGATATACATACACACTCTTGGCATCCTCTGTTTTTATAAGAACATAGTATCTAGGCCAAAACCCTTATTTTAGACCCAAAGAGAGGCTGTAATACCAAAGGAGGCTGTGGCTGCCACTCCTCCACAGATGCAGACTCCAGTGAAGGCACAGAGGGTCAGATGCCTGGTGACATTTTTTCCATGGCATTCCCTCCAGCCTTACTAATCTTTCATCTAAGCTTTCCTTAGCCCTATTTTTAAAGGGGAAATCTGACCTCTGTCCTCTGCCCCTTCTTCTTTGCCCTTGTTTTGCATTTCCATGTTTTGCTGTGAAGCTTTCTCTCTTACCCAACAGGTTTTTTTTAGCTGAACAGAAAGCATGTTCAGCTACCTGTGACTGTGATTTATAGGAGCTTCTGAAATGCACTTCACTGTGAAGCTTTATGAGCGCCTTCGTTTAGACGTACCGCTTTGCTGATTTACTAATGCAAACTCTCACAGTTTGCCTGCAAATATCCCGGTGTGCTGATATCCCAAAAAGCAAAATTAAATGATCTAAGTGAAGGTTATAATTCTGAAGTTATCAAATGTTTTATCTTCATTATTGCAGGAAGAGATTGGGAGGTGGAGAAAACGTAACTATGTTAATAGAGAACACACATAATGCAGTATGCATAATACTCACAGGCACATGTGTGACTTTTAGGTACATAAATATTGTTGCACGATCCAAATCTGCCTAGTGCCATAGGTACCCTAGACATCCTAATTTTCACCAACAGAAAGTCATAGTGGTTTTTTTTTTTTCAATAAACTTTCTGCTGTGTGCTTAATTCCAGGCATCTAAGCCACAATAACTACATATTTGCAAACATAGATACAAGAAAACAAAACAGCTTAAGTGAGGACACAGAAATCATTGTAACTAAGCAAATTTCTGAGTCTGAAAGCGGCTTCTGATTTTTCTAGTGTTTGGCACCAGCAATGCTGCAACTCTATTACAAAGCTTTCCTCAATGACTTATCAGGTTTTTGGAAAAATTCTTCTCCAGACTTACAAATCACCTTTGGTTTGCATGTACTGGAATACTAGCATGCACAAAATGCAGAATTCCCTATATTTCATAGCCCATAATTATGAGTTACCATTAATAAGCTCAAAAAGTGGATACTCCTTTTTTTTTTTTTTTTGGAAGAAGATGAAAAAAACTTTACTGAAAATACACATATGTATGTAAACTCAGTTGAAATGATTAAAGTATTTATTTTTGGATTTGTGATTTTTTTTTTCTCCACAAGGCTGATGACTTAAAATAAACATTTTTTTTAGGTAAGAAGTAGAGGATTATTAGTGAAGATATTTCAAGCTATTTTTAATCATCTAGGCACCTGACAGCCTTATATCATGGTTCCTTGTTACAATACCACTCTGTAAAACTTTGGGGGCTGGAGTGCAGATGACAGAGGACAACTCTTATCTAGAGGAAGTCTGAGAAGACTCTTCCTTCTTGAAAAGATCACAGAGTATCAGATTATCTGTCACCCCCTGTCAGATAGACTTGAAGCAAATGTTTTTCTTATTTGGTATTTGGACACAGTCATGGCACATTTAGACACAGTTGTAGTTCATATTACTTTGAAGAAGAGCTGATAACAAGCTGAGAAATTCAGTCCTGGGGAAATCCCGTCATTTACATGTTTGCTTTTGTCCTGAACCTCAAAGAAAAGTCGTCAGTTCAAAAACTGTGGAATGGGTATTCCAGCAGGCTTTCTTCTTGGATTGCTGAAATATTTTTTGTTTAAAAAGAAAACTATGAGCACTTTTCAAGTGTTTCCTTGTAATCTGTTCAAATAAGTTTATATGAATAAACGTCATCACAGACTTGGGTAGATGTTCTCATTTTCTCCATAGAGTTGAGCTGCCATAGGGAAATGATTCTCCTCTGACGTGCATGTGCTCACATGACTGTCAGGGCTAACTAGGCTCACCTGGGACACGTGCTCTGAGTAGGAGGAGACATGGTCCTTTATGGAACACTGTCCATTTATGAAGACCATGGGGTCTATAATGCAACTCCCATGAAACAGTTCTTTGATTAAACTCCATTTTCTTGATTTAGGATGCAATATGTCAGGATAGGACGGCGAAACAAGATTTTGCTGATTTCAGTCAAACAAGGGTGACGATGTTTTTATTTTTAGTTAGCAAAACATCTCCTAAGCTGGTTTGAATCTTATCTGAACTTTCTAAAAGGAAGTTCCTCCCTGGTCAAACACTCATTTCAGGAAACAACTACCTGTTCAACTTTAATACTGACTTCTATCCTATAACTTTCATTCAAAACACATTGTTACATTTAAGAAATAACTTATTGTAGCTGCTGTGCAGCAGTCCTTTATTTTCTGAAGTTTTTGTTCCAATAACCCTTGGTCTACTGTGTTTTACATCTTTCAGAAAAGAAGTCAGCAATAATCAGTGTAATGCTGTATTTATTATCATATCCTGATGTCTTCTGCTTTCATTTTTCCCAAGGGAATCTCTTGAACCATATGAAAATATTTACTTGTAAAGAAAAATAATTAGCAAACTATAGCAAAGAATGGTAGGAAACTCAGACCAAGGTCTATTTGTTGCCACTCTTTTTTAAACTGGGTCAATTTTTTCTCATGAGTGACTTCATTAATTTCCATAAGTAGCAAAGCTGAATTGGATTTGGCTTACTTTAACAGCATGTCACTTGGCTGGGCTCAGACCTCATCGGTAGTGATGCTGGCATCTTTCCTCCTGTAAAAGCAGCTGAAAACAAGCCAAGTACAAAAACTTTGAAAACTTGATTTTGAAATAGTTGGGTAGGCGAATGAACACTTAAAAAAAATGTGTTATCATATTAAAAGAGCTGAATAAATCTTATGTGTACCAGATAAATGCATTTTGTATTTATGCAGAAAAAGTTGTTTCCTGAATATGGGAACTAAAGAAGTACGTTATTTATGCATTTGAGTATTCTTTCATGCAAATATCTTCTTCTTTCTACCCCTTCAACAACTCACAGATGATGCTAACTCTTCTCTACTTAAGTTAAGTTACTTAAGTTAAGTTACTTAAGACATATTTTGTTACCCAATGGGAAAGTATTTTAAAAAGATCTTCACCAAAACTCTGTGATTTCATTCGTTATTTTCTGAAGGGCATCTCTAAGCCTCTGTATATGCTTCCTCACTCTCAGCCTTCACACTGGAGTTTTACCTCGTTGAGACTGAAAGACTCAGAATGAAAATTAGCCAAATAACTAAGTTTTAACTTGAAGACAAGAATCAAGCCTACTCTGGCTTCTCCTTACTTGCTGCAAAACATAACCATAGCTGGGGTTGGAATCATACAGGCAGAAAACACCGAAATATGCAATGTTAGCCAGCCATTTTTACAAAATAAAAAACAGGAAATCTGTTCATAGATTCATGGGTACACCTCCCAGCACGTAGATTTAAGCACCCATCTGGCTGGCAGCATTTATACAGCCAGCCTTTTGCTTCCAGTCTTTAAGAGCAGCCAGAACCATGCAGTGCTCCATGCTAAATCATCTTTAAAGGCTCCCCATTTTTTTGTGAATAGATAGATGAGGAATTTCAGGAGATGAAAATATTTTTTGTACATAAAAAATTGTACAGAAAATTATACATAAAATTTACAAAATTTATAAAATGTACATAAAATTGTACATAAAAATATGTACATTGGAAGAATGTCATAATAGATTAAGAGTACAGTGCCCCTGTGTGGAAATTCCACAGTTTTCACCATGAAACATATTGTCGAGGAAATAGCTACTCAGATTTTTTTTTTTCAGTGGCATTCGTGATTGCACACAACATGTTTTAGAAAAAGTTTTGCACTGATAGTCCAAAGTAAAGCTTAAAATGACAAGATAATAAAAGATCAATATAACCACAAAAAGATTCAGGCCTAGAGTATTTTTCAAAGGCTTGGAAGGTAAAACAGTATTGACAAAGCCTTCTAGTAGAGTGCAGCTATGATGGCAAACTGAACCACTTCATTAGAATACTTAAATTGCTTTGTTAAATACTGTAAGACATTTCCATAGTTTTTTTTTTGCTATATCGATGCAGTAGCTAGCCAAACTTTGCCTACATTATTTTACAGTATAGATTGCATCACAAAATCGCAATTCTGAAAAAAAAAAAATCTTTAAATATGAAAGAAAGACCGTGAATGTGAAAACCTCCGTGGAAATTTTCCGGTCAAAAAATATCAGCAAAGTGTGATGGTCAAGTTGCAGTCTGCTGCCAGACTGTGACTGCAGACAAGCATAAGCATGAGCACAAGGGCTCAGTAGCTAATTTTTATGGCTTCATTTCTTTAATACAGAGAAGGAAGGTACAAAAGAGGGAATTTAATGAATCCATGTTGGTGCCTCGTGGGCTGTGTAGTTAAAAAATAGTTTGAGAACGCATGAGAACTTGATAACTAGATTAAAGCCACAAATTTTATTTATCTATTTTTAAAACTGTCAACCCTTTGGCAGCCGTCTGGTTCCCAAGTGCAGTACATAAGCAACCTCAAGAATGTCCAGAGTCTTGCACTGTCTGGTGAGGTGATGATGTCTAGACAGGCTACTTGCACTAGCTCAAGAGAATATGGATACACAAAAAGAAATTACTTATTTTCAAGGTTATTGCTAGATTTCTAAGTGATTAAACTATGGTGTAGACAAGTGAAAAGTGAGATGGATTGAATACCGGCTGAACCTCAGGACTCAAGTAACTGCGGTCTCCAATATAAAGTCCAACCAAAGATTATTTACCAGTGGTGTCCCAGAAGGGTGCAATTCTGGCCCAATACTCTTTAATATCTTCGTTAGTGACCTCAGTGATGGGACTGAATGCACCCTCACCAAGTTCACAGATGGTACAAAACTGGGAGGAGTGGCACACCTGAGGGCTCTGCCGTCATTTAGAGGAAAATTGATGGACTGAAGAAATGGACGGAGTGGAACCTCATGACGTTCAACAGGAGAAACACAAAGTCCTGCACCTGCGAAGGAATAACGCCAGGTACCAGTTCAGGCAAGGGGGCAGCCAGGTGGAAAGCAGTTCTGCAGAAAAGTATCTGAGGGTCCTGGTGGACAACATGTTTACCACGAACCAGGAATGCTCCCCAGTGACCGAAGGAAGGCCACTGGTGTTGCCAGCAGATCAAGGGAGATTATCCTCCCCCTTTGCTCAGCCCTGTTGAGGCTGAACACACTTGGAGGTCTGTGTCCAGTTCTGTGCTCTCCCGTACAAGAAAGACAGATCTATGGAGTCAATACATTAGAGGGCCACGGAGATATAGGGACTGGAGCATCTCTCTTATGAGAAGAAGCTGAGAGAGCTGGGACTGTTTAGCTTAGAAAAGAGAAGGCTCAGAGGAATATTACCAATATCTGATGGGATTCTTTTCAGTGGTCTCTAGAGACAGAACGAGAGGCAGAGGAGAGAAACTGAAATAGGAAATTCTGTGTGAACATTAAAAAACCCCACTTCTTCACTGTGGGTGTGACTGGACACTAGAGCAGGCTGTGCAGAGGTTGTGGAGTCTGGATGAAGGACCTTGGATATTCAAAAACTCACTGGGCAACCTGCTGTAGGTGACCCTGCCTGAGCAGGAGGGTTGCACCACACGATCTCCAGAGGTCCCTTGCAACTCCAACTATTCTGTGATTTTGTGATTAACTCTTATATGAAAGCAAATCTCTTGTAGGAAATGAGAAAGATGTGCAAGCTCACATATGGCCACGTTTGACTTAACATAGGCACAGGAAAATGGGCAACTGCAAGGAAAAAAAACACTAAACAAATTATGTTTTCTGTTCTTTATGCACTTCCACACTCATGAGTGAAAACAAATGAATGAAATGGGGAATGAAAGGGAATGAAAACAAATACCAGAGTGCCCAACTGCACTGCGGTTCCTCAAGTGATCTATAGGCTGCTCCTTTGTTGTCTGCTCTACAGAATTCATTATTACTGTAGAATTTATCCAGTTTTTGGTTCTTCAGTCCTCTCTTTTTCTCAGAGAACATTAGGCATTTAATATATAATGATTTGATCTAAGCCTGTGGGTCCTAAATTTCTAATTAACTGAATGTTATATAGATGGCTCCTGAAACAGGATTATTGTAGGCAAGATTACATGTTGGGACCAGTTACTATGTTTGCTTTTGGCGTTGTTTTGTTTTGTTTTCTTAAAACTGAAATTCATTAGGAACGGTTTTGAGTTTAATCATAGATAAACTAAATATTGAAGCAAAGTCAAAGTTTATTTCTCCTTCAGTCTGCAATTGAAGATTAATTACTGGATTATGAAGCTTTTAATGGCTGGAATACAAAAATAATTTCAGTTACTTGCTCTTTTTATGTCTCAGCAGAAACAGCCAGAACAAGCATTCTTATCACTACATCATCACTGCAAGTGGAAACATAAAATTAGTAAATTTATTACTCTGATTCCATCACACTGCTGTGCACAGGTCAGTCTAGTAGGCAGCCACCAGAGCTCTGCTCCTTAGGCAGCTCAAGGCTTTGGAAAAATATAGGGAAATTTTGCTCTCAGGACCCAGGATTGAAGTTTGTTTAGAATATCTTCTGTAGTAAAACTACTACTATTTTAAAGGTAATATAAAAAAATCCATAAATATTCTAAGAGAAAGGTAATGTTCTCAGCCAGACTTATATTTTATTTCTTCCTTTCAGACTGGAAGCTGTCTACAGAAATCATACACAAGTATGCTTAAAATAAAATTATTTCTCAGTAGAGCACTCAGACTCCTGAGGCACAGGACGAACCTTGACTGTGCTCAAGTCTAGCAAAATAATGAGTATTCTATCATCTATTGACAAGAATAGATAGTTACTACAATTTAAATTCTTAAGTGGCAGGCCTAACCTGCTGTTATTTAGAATGGAAATGCTCATCATGTAATCTCTGTAGTTTTGCTGAGCAAGTTACAATTCATATCTTCTAAAAGATGGCTGTGGCTTTTGATTGCATCACTGAGGCCACTGTAACTCTATGCTGGCCTGGGTGAAGTGAGCAAGATAAAATGGTGAAATCTTTTTGAGTGGTTCTTGTTTTGCAGAACTCTTGCTCTCTCCCCTTCTTTTTTTGCAGAGAAGGTAAATAATAGTGAGGGAAGTAGTGTTACAGCTTTTCTATGCTGCTGAACACACAGTGAGGTTTCTTGAGCAACTGTTCCATGTTCTTGGTCCTTCCTCGCCCACCTATTTCCATGGAGCACCTTCTGCCCTTAAGAGAAAGCAAAATGGCACAGCTGCAGCTCTGCCCTTTTACAGGGACTGCATGCACGGGAGAATCCTTATACATGACAATTGCAGAAGGGCAAAGGGGAGCTGTGTTCTCTCCCCAGACTAGTATTTTTTCTATTTTTGTCTGACTAATGGAGTCAGCACTTTAGGAATGCTTACGTAATAGTTATATTTGACTCCTTGAGGCTATGTCCACAAGTTTAATATGTCTACTTCAGGCTGACACCAGCTGACAGGTCCTTGTGACCAAAAAGCATAAAGGGACCATCCTTGTGCTCTTTGACAAGTCTTTGAAAGTAGCTTTAATGTGCTGTTTTACACAGACAGATATCATACCTTGATCCATGGTGATGCAGATACAGTCGCGGTTTCCCTTTCAGGTAAATGGGAGTAAGCCCTCTGGTCAGAGTGGGGGAGCTCCTGGTTCCCTTGGCGGTTCAGACCAGAATCTTTGCTAAGTGGCAACCAATCTACATTTAACTGCAGAGAAAAATAAGCACCAAAGACTTTCCTCCTCCCTCCTGTGAATGTTCTAGCCTGGGGTGGTAAAATGCTATCTTTAGACTTTGTGCAAGCCTGATCTAATGCTCAAGGTCACTTCCTTCACCTATAGGCAGAAAACACTCCTCATTTTCCTCTATCATTCCTAAGCCTACCCAAAAGAAACCTGCTCGTGCATACAGGGTCTCAAGATGAGAAGGGTTATACAGCTGGCACACTTTCCCAGTACACTTCTGGTAGCTCTCAAATATTCTAAGCTGCAAGTCTTTCATACTTTGGTTCTAGCACACTGGTGAAGTAGGACCCCAGAACTGTTTTAGACGTGTCAGCTGACTCCTTGTGTTTACAGTCCAATGTGAAAAGTAAATGATGTGAAAATGATGCCAGGGTGTTTCCATGCTTCTTGTTGTCTCAGAGGGCAAGTGGGAATTTAGAGCCTTTGAAAATTGGCCTTTGCACATAAGCACCCTGCTAGTTCCTGCTTCTTGTGGTTATTGTAGGTTGGATGTCACTGCAGCCAGACCTAAAATGGAATTGAAATTTTAAACAACATTAGTCCAAATTTAGCAAGTTTCTTAAACATTTCCATAACTTTAGCACATGGGTGACCTAATGGAATTTATTTAAACATAGTTAACTATGTGCATAGCAAGAGATTTTAAGCCTCATTTTATCTCAAAAACTGAAGATGGTAAATGCGGAACAGTGCTAAGTGATGGAAAATTATTGATGGTGGGTCAAGTTGCATCCCCTGCTGGTTTTCAAGAGTGTATGTGTGCCTGGATAATTATAAATCACAAATCAAAATGTCTTGGCTCTAAGTGCTCATATCCTATGTCAAACTGGATCATGAATGCATCTCATGACATGGCTGAGACATGAAAGCATTTCTGGAGATGTTATCTAAGTGACAGTTGTCCTTCCACTTTATTTGCTAATTACGCTTCTTGATATACTGTACTTTCTAAGTAGCCTTGTAGAAAGCAATGCTCAGTTAGTTCTTTTTCTTGCTGTAGTCTTAGATCAGCTGCCTTTCAAATTTCACATCCAACAAATAAACCAAGATCTACATTTAGCATGACACAACCTAACGAAATGCATCAATCTTGGCTTCTGAAATAAAGGACAGCATGAAAGAGATAGTGTTTTCCTCCGAAACAGAGGCAAAAATTAGCTTTAGTTACTAAGGTCCAGTGGGCATTATGGTATCAATCCAGGATCTCTTGCTTGCATTGCATCAACAAGTTACAAAACAAGTAAGAATTCCCCCCTCCCACCATCACCTCTAAAGCCTTTCCAGCTCCACCAGCTGGAACCAGACTTCAAAGGTCTTAATTCACCAGACCTTCATGAGCCTCTTTGACCTATAGCTCAAGAGGCTTGCTCCAACCCAGTGAAGAAGCACGTCTTCTCCTTGGAGCTGAGGACGCCTGCTAGAGGCAAGAGCTTCTTGGCAGTCAAGCCCCGCTGACAATGCCTCCATGGAGCACCATATTAGGCAACGGTGCTGTCAAGAATGGCATCTGGGGACTCCAGGGAGCAGGCCTCCTGGGGAAGGCACACAAAGTGAGCCGCTGGTGGAGCGCACAGAGCTCTTTCCTGGCTGACAGGCCTTCACCAGAGGTCAGCCAGAGAGGGCTGTCATTCTTTGGGGAGGTGGAAACTACTCGGTGCTATTAATGGGTTTTTCCTGGCTGTCCTCAGGAATGGAAGTGTAAGCCAAGCACGACCATGAAAGGGGTCGCACATGGCCAAAAGATTATGCTAAAGTATCTCCCATGTCTCTGCCGCCCCCAGTGCCTGGAACTCTCTCCCTTCCTTTTGCCTCCCATTCCATACTGCTGGTCTCTCCCCGCAGCTCAGCTCTTGCCTCAGTTCTCCCAGCATTAGCTACACAGCCTTGAATTGCAGTTTAGGAAAGAAAACACAGATTTCTTTAAGGGTCTGCCTTCAGGCGCCGTCCCTTGTGTGTAAGAGATGGAGCTTGGACTATGCCACTAGTGTTTTAGGCCTTCTCTGCCCTGTAGATTTTGGCTGCCTGTTGTGCCTAGTGCTAAATAAACCAAGACTGTAAATCTGTGTGATTCCTAACCAATAAAATCACAGAGTAGGAAATCCTGTGTATTTGCAAATCTGCACTGTGACCAAGGCATCTGGTTTTGGTCATGATGGGTGACTGTATTCTACTTCTGCAGAGCACAACTTTGTGGAGTGGCTGCATCTAAGCCATGAGTGTGTACTGTACTGATATATACCAGCAAAGAGGTTTCTAGGAGAAACAAGTATTTATTTATAGTGTAAACGCCTAAAGACAGTGACTTTTCTCTACTTCATTGCATAAATTAAACTGCTGCCTTTAATAACAACCAAACCTTAAGCATGATTTTTTTTCTGAAGGTGTGGTAAAATTTTCTGTAAAATAAGGACATGCAACTTACCTGAATTTGAACAGAACCTCAAGTTGTGCCTAATTTCTGTAGAACAGTGTTCACATGCACCAAACTAGTCTTATTATTTGTTGGTAATCTGTAGGGACACAAATGGGCAATCTTTTATAAAATAATGAATGAAATAATGTAAGTGAAAACAGTTAAAAACACAGTTACTTGGAGGATACAGCAAGCTATGAAAAAAATTTGAAAATGAAATAAAAAGCTCCAGGTGAGTCCCTTCAAAAGCTCATAACCTTCCTTCCAGGCCTGGACAGTGCTTAGAGAGGTGAACTTTTATATATATATATGTGTGTATGTATGTATATATGCATATATACATATAAATTTCCTGAGTTTTTTCTTCTGGCGGGCCAGGGTCTTCCATGCTACAGAGTTATTGTCAGCAGGAGCAGACAGAATTTTTGTAGATGTAGGCAGATGTTGCAAGAGATACCTTTTCTCATTGGATGTTACGCACCTCTGAATTAGGCAAATGTATTTGCTTACATTAAAACATGGTTCACAGGGGTTTTGACTAGTGCAGGGCTATGAGTAGAGACTTTATTCTTCCTTTGGGAAATTGTTAATGTTTTTGTAGGCCAAAAGACCTAAAGCAAAACTTAATATTTTAGTAATTAGACCAGAAAAATAAATTGGTGTGAATCCAAGTAAAACTATTATGTTATAATAGGAACAAGTATCTGTTAGTCTTTAATATACATTTTCTTCTGTATCTTGCATGATAGATGCTCTGCTTGGAACTTGCAGTACTGAGCTCTTTCCCTGGGGCTCGACATCTTTTTAGATTCTCTGCACTGATATGTTATAGTGTCTACATATGTGCCTGAAAGTTCCTAAACGATATCAAATTTACACGCTCAGCTTAAAATTATCTTTGCACTAAAAGTATTCCTCCCTTTTAAATGTTAAATGAATTTATTAAGAATGGGAAGCATGTTTTTGGTTATATTTAGAACCGAGGGCAAAGGAGTAACCTTACTAGCATTTCTGTGTGACAGACATCGAAACTTTATTTCCTGAATATGTCCTGAGATGGGGTTCCAAAGGTTAATCCCCATAACCTGACAGAGGTTAGTGTCAGCCGTCTACTATTACAGTTAAAAATTTTAACCTTTTAAATCTTTGCTTGTTGAAAGTAATTGAGCTATAAGATGATGTACTATCGCCAGTAAGTATTCCTATTTTCAACCACTCATGAATCCTCGTGCTTTTATACGTTGATATACTTTTGATATTTCCTTTAATTATTTTCAAAGTGAACTTTATGAAGTTAATATAATTTTATATTTTTATAAGAGAGCATGTCTTATCTTAAAGGATGTTTCTTAAGTAGGGTATAAAACCTGGTTTCTATATCACACATCCAAAAAAAGGGAAGTGTTCTCACCCTAATTTGACTTCAAAAATCATGACAGAAAGAGACAAAAAGAAACCTACTGTAGGTTTGACACAAAGCAGCTAAGTTGGTATTTTGCATTTTCTACCTGCACTGAACACTGGACTCCAGATCTCATAGCGCAGTGAAATTGTGATAAAGGATTCAAGATCCTGTGTGTGTGATCCTCTTCAGTTATTGTGTCCATTACACTTTGCTATTAAAGTCATATTCTAGTTGATGGAAAATTTGCTCAAACACTGGATATCATCTGACAAAGGTGTGTCGGTGATGATGTTGCTTTTATAAGCACTTGAATATACACTTTCTTGTAAGCACTTTTATATACAGTTGAATATAGGCTCAAGACCAATTAGTTTAAAACAAATCAAACCCAAACTTGAAATTTAGTGTAGATTCCATGATATGCAAGTACTTCCCTTCTAATTAGAATTGCTAAAATATTTCAAAATGTATCAAAGTCTTTCTGTAGCAATTATTATGGAAACTTGCAGATTAGATGACTATCCTGTCCTAAAGCATATGCATTTTTATTAAAATAAAACAAAATACAGACATGACAATAGAAATATGAAATGAGGAAGACCATGGAATCATAGAAGTATTGGTTTGAGGTGGGAGTTCAGGAGGCCTCCCGTCCAGCTTCCTACTCAAAGACAAACTCCTGCCGTCACAAGATGGGGTTGGCCATGGCTTGCTTTGGTTGAATCTTGATGTCGATTCTTGATTACAGAGCTGCATTACTATCATGATGATTTTTTTTTCTTGATGAAAGTCCCAAAGCGTGCTTAGTGACCATTGCCTGTTTTTGTATGGTCAGATCAAACCAAGGGGAGTTTAGAGTCCTTCTTTTTAACTGTCTTTAAATCCAAACCATGTCCAAATTCAACAACCATATACCAAATGTGTGAAAAATACTTGCTTTTCTTGAAGCTCAAGAGCTTTTTTCTTTCCTCATTTTTCAGAAACTGAAGCGGAAAATGCACCACCACCTCCAGGTCAGTGCAAAATAAACTAATTAGTTTTGTAAGACTAACAAGAATATTGCATGAGCAGAGCTACTGCATTTGTGTTCATTGTGGCTGTGAAAATGAGGGGATGGTAAGAAAAGTCAGAAAGCCTACACTAATAAAATGTTATGCCTGCACTTTACCTGAGAACTGCTCATTTCTTAGACTTAATTTTTGTTTGGAAGAGGCTTGTTATTCGCATGATAATGTAAATGTCTTTCAGGAAGCAAAAAGAATATGGCAGCTTACACTCTGTGGCTAAATTATGTTGCCTTCTTTGATGCCAAACAGCATCTAATTACCAAAATATTCCCTATCATTTCACATTGAAAGTACACCGTGAGTAAAGATGACAGAATGAAGCACGGGATATGCTGATTTTAGCTGTATGAAGATTATGTGCCTTGCCTAGATTGGTCAATAATATTCCATCTGTAAGCAATGGACAGATCCTGTATCATATCTGCTCATCCCATAATTGTTTCCCAGATAAGGTATCTAAAACGTCACTAGTTGCTTAGGCAATTACCACAAGGAATCTGGCCAACTAGCTTGGTCTCTAGTTGCTCTGGGAGAGCAACTCAGGAAAGTAAAGTTAAGCCAGGTGAAACTCATGCACTGTTCAGGGCTCCAGGTGTAGCTGAAGCACTGCAAAGCTGTTGCCTTTTCTGCAGTGTGACCTGGAAAGGTAGGGAAGTATTGTATTATTGGCTGGTTTTGTACTGAGTTATATTTTCAGGTGGTGATGAGTAAGTATGTCATTAATTTAACCTCCTGGTGAGTTTTCATAGAATCATAGAATGGCTAGGGTTGGAAGGGACCTCTAGAGGTCATCTAGTCCAACCCCCCTGCACACGCAGGGTCCCCTAGAGCATGGGGCACAGGGTGGTGTCCAGGCGGGTTTGGAAGATCTCCAGAGAAGGAGACTCCACCACCTCCCTGGGCAGTCTGTTCCAGTGCTCTGTCACCCTCAGAGTTCATTTTGTTCTCAATGTAGCTGCATTGAGAATAATGCAGCATAACTATTGTCCAGGTCACATTTTAAATGTTCATTTGCTTGTAGTCTTGCAAATTGACACTTCTCAAGAATGGTTTGAGATATTTTTAAGTGATACTCTCTTTCAAAAAAAAAAAAAAAAAAAAAATGGAGCCAGTAACATTGTCTGTCACAAGGATTTAAATACCCTAAATATTGTTTGAGACTAGAATATACTCTTACATATTGTATATATTTATGGGGAAAATTAATTAGTATTTAATTTATCATGATTAATAAATTTTACTCAATAGTAAAATCTGTGCAGTTGATGTTAAATTAATTAGAAAAGATTTATGATGAGCTTCTTATTTGATTTACTTCTTAACTGAGTGTATATTTTTCATCCGTCTTAACTTACAAGTAGGACTGAATTGACAATTTTTTTTATAGGTAGAAAGGAATGTCATTTTTGATGCATTCCACATAAAAGTACATTGTCAAATATGTCACAGCTTCTTTGTTTTTATTTAAAAATGGAGAATTAAGTATGAAATTACTCTTTCAACTCCATTACCTTTCCCCACATCTCCTCACAGTCTCTATAATATAAACAAGTAAGCTGTGAGAAGACCTTGTAGGTTAGGGATAGACCAGATAGGGATATTTCCAAGTGGAAAGTGTCAGTCACTGAGGAGGTCTTTCTACCAGCTCCATTCTGCCTAAACCATGTCTCAAAGTGTTACAAAGTGTGAAGTTAGTTGCTCAAATATGCAAATATTAAATGTGTAGTTTATCGGACATAACCAGAATCTTGAACTGTTCCAGGAAATACCGGGGAAGCCATTGTAAGAGCTCCTTCTAAATCTCCCTGTCCAGCATCAGGCTGGTAAACTCAGCCCTGAATGAAGTTTTGAATGAGGTTTAGTCATGCAGCCATCTTCCAAGAACATGGAACTATTAAGTCCTAGTTCCTACTGAGAATGGAATGTGTTACTGTAACTCTTCAAAATTTTGAATTTGTTGAGAGTATTGTCTGAGTTTTCTTATCCATAAAAAGCTAGAGATACTCCATCTGTGCTTCCTTGGAATACTAGACAAGACAGAAATTCTACTAACCAAGTAAGCTGAAACCAAATAGCCTAGGAAAGATGATAATGATAAAGAATCAAGAGCACCCTCAATTCACTTTTCCTACACTTGATCTCATTCTAAGCATAAATTGACAGCCGTGATGGAGCTCTGAACAGAGTCAGCATGTGGCACTATCTCGTGTGGATCCAAGCTCACTGAAAAGATATTTGTACATATACAGCTTTTGTATAAGACCCCTTCTAAACAAACCAGCATTTTGCTTCCATGAAATATAGAAATTTCAGTCTTCAGTGACACATTCAAAATACAGAAATACAATAATATGCATGTAGCATTTTATGAAATCACAATTGTATGTTATACCTGTATATCTCAATAATTCTTGAATCGTCTTTTCTCAATACAAACAGAACCCAGAATCTTGCTATATTTTTAATGCTGTATAAGTTTTTCTTTTTATTTTAAGATCCTTTCAAAAATATACTTGTACTTCCTACACAGAACAAAAAGCACCGCAAGACGGTGGAACTGAGAAGGGCAAAGGTGAGTTTGAAATTTTCAAAAAATGGCAGTAAATAGAACATTTCTAAATGCTGCTCTGATGCTAGATTGCTTGAGCCTTTTTCAGAATTTTGGTGCACCGAATTGCAGCAGTGTGATAGGAAGCTTCATGGTTTGTTTTTTTTTTTTCTGCATGACTTACCCAGCAGAAGGAAATTGTGATATATCTGAGTATCTTCAAAAGTTCTGTGAACAAGGCTGATGCTTTTTAGCAACAGTGATTGTGTAGACTGTTTTCTTAATAGATCAGATTTCAAATGATTTGCATGAGCAGGAGGCTTTCATTAACTTAGCCTGAATGTTGACAGTGACCAAAGCTGTTAAAACACAGAGACTATGCCTATCAGTACTCTTAAACGGAGAGGACAATGTCCTATTATCATTCTAAACTATTTCCTTTAGGCCTCAGAAATTTGATGTTTTGGCATGTTCTACCTTTGCAGAAAAATCTAATAGATTTTACACAGTCCTCTAAAAAAAAAAATCATTTTTTTAAAATCCCTCATCATGGAGGGATCAGTGGTTGAATTCGTATACAACTTCTGAAAATGTCTTTTATCATTACCTGTGAACAAACACATAAAGGCTACACTAACAATGCACCTAAAACTCAGCTACACTTTGAAAACACATATGTATATTTACTATTTTCTATTTTTACTATTTTCCAGTTAAAGAAATAGGAATTTGAGGAAACTAGGCAAAATTCTACTATTTTTTATACTTCATACCTAAATAGATTTCAAATAACTCATCAGCTCATTTTGAAATTAACAATCAATTATTTTTCTCTCGTAAAAGGCTAAACCAAACCAAAATATGTTTACAACTGGTGCAATGCTTGATAATTTATTTGGCATGATTATGCTTTTTATGGCAAATCAAGAAACAGCTTGCTTGAAAATATATTCTGGCTTGATTTGGCTCTTCTAGATAAAATACTGCCTTTTCTGTAGGCAGGACGCATACTTGCGGATTTATATGGCAGTGGTGTGCATGGCCATTTTTTTGTCAAGAAAGCAAAAATCAAGAATGCCAAGAGCGTGTTATTTAAGTCATTAAGTTATTAGGTATAAGAAAAACGCTGAGCTAGGCTTCAGTGCATGCTGTTACACTAGCTCTCCTTGCATTGAGCACTTGTGCTGACACACAAACGCTGTGTGAGTCCTCAAATCTGCCCTCTTGGTGTGTTGGCAAACACGATTCAGGAATAACTCGCATGCCTAACGGTAGGGAAAAAGGTGAAGGTCTTCCCTCAAGCTATTCCAGCAGTTACCTCGGCTTTAATTTTGACGTAAGAGCGGCTTGTTTCTGAACCAAACGTGAATAGCATTCTTGTAAGTCCGGATTTTACTGAATTACAAAGAAAACATGGTAGGTATCTCATCAAGTACTTCTTTATTTTCTACATCATTATACTCCTTCTGTTCTGAATTTAATGGTGAACACACATATTTCCTAAAGGCAAAAAACAAACAAACAAAAAAAAAAAGAGCAGCTTTTTCAGTGCCAACTGATTGGTTTCTACCTTGGAGGATTTTACTATCCAAAAAATTGTTGGATATTCTAATACACAAATCAGAATGGGAAGTAGGTTTAGTTTTCTTTCGCATCAGCAGCCACCTGACTAAAATTTCCATTGAAAAATTGAATACAAGTATGTTTTGTTGCATAGTGTCAACATGCAAGGTTAAATACATTTTCTTAGACTGATGGCTTTATATTTATGTGTTAGAAAAGGATTTTTATGATATTAAGCATTACACACAAAATAAGTTTTTCCCACTAGGGAAACGAGGAGAGAACTGGCTAGCTACCGGCTAGCTTTTGTATAAATTATTTATCCAACTGCTTCTGTTGTTGCAGAAGTAACAGATTTGGGGACTTTCCTCAGCAAGGATGAGATGAGAAAGATTTGGTATCCAAGCACAGTGATCACTGCATAAGTGATCAGGGATTTTAAGATATCTGTGTGTTGGCACTTGTGACTTCCTTGCTGATAATTGTAAAAAATAGATAATTTTAGTTATCAGGGCAGCCCCTCATGGCAGTGCTGAGATCTAGAAAAGAAGCCTTGGTCCAGGTGGTTCTTAGTTTTCGCCTAATTTCTAAAAATTAGTAGTAGAAGAAATATGGAAGGTAAAGTATACCCATCCGTGTGTGTGTTTTACTGTTTTCTTTGAAGTAGTCACTGTCTATGTGAAATTTATTTGTGTCCCTTTATGTTCACTTTAAAGCTAAGAATTGGGTGACAGAGCGATAAATTCTTTATCTTACAGTTCTTTTTCTGTAAATCTCCAGTTTAGAGAAGTAAAAATAATTTTTATTCTATACAGTAATCTTTTATAACATTTCTAGTTTCAAAGAAATCTGAAGTAATTTGGTAAAAATTTCAGGATACATTTGAGTGTTCTTTTTTTTTTTTTTTCAGAGCAAAAAGAGACTAAGACGAAATCTTCCCAAATTTACTGTTTTATCTCAAAGAAATTAATTTTATATTTTCCTGTCTTTGTTTTTTTAGTGCTAGCAGTGTCTTATACACTGAATATTGTTATCATCATGTTCCCAAATGCTGGAATAATATTTGAAATTTAATTTGCTCATTCCTTTTTTTTAGGTTCCATCCAGACACTCAGGGAGCTACTAAAATGTTTGCATGTTTCACTGATGTTTTTTCTCTAGGTTTCATTCAACCATCTACTAAAACGTTTGCATGTTTCATCCTTGTATTTCCTCCAGGTTTCATTTATCCATTCATCTCTCTACTAAAACCTCCACCGTTGTATTTATGTGCTTTAATTAGGATTTCCAAAGTGCCAAGTCCCTTGATGGGACTGCTGAATACCCTTTGAAAATCAGGTATGTTATCGAAGGCACATAGATTTTAACCTCTTAGTTTACCGAAGGCTTAAAATGTGTTCAGTAATTTCACAATAAATTAAAATTATTCAACTAGTGTGTTGAATTACTCTGCATTAATATAAGTGCCTTGAGGACAAGGGTTCACTTTTTGCACCCTATACCTACCTCCTGTCCTAAGTCATGCCTAAATTCCTATTCTGGTGCAGTAGCACCAATACATTAAAGCACTCTGAAGTCAACTGCAGCTGAAAACAGCGTTTCTGCTCTACTCACTGCTCCTCCCTACCTATATGTTGCTACTGTCTGTCTCATAGAAGTTCCCATGGCTATCAGTGAGTGGGATGAGGGAACAGCCACCGAGATTAACTGGTTTAATGGCTTTCTTCTCATGAAATCGAGTATGAGGTGCTGCTCCTGTGGAGTACATTGCAAAATCTCTGCTTCACTCTGTGCCACCAGGACTTATGGTGCTCATTGGTGGTGAGTGGTTCTCAATCTTCTTGAATGTACTTGAGAAAAAAAAAAATAGAATTTTCCTATTATTTTTTACTTCTGTAAAATGTTACATTTATCAGCATGCCATGTGACGGCAGAATCACATTTTCCATTTTTCTGTGGTTGATTTCAAGTTAGAGATAACAAAAGGTCTAAAATTCTTAATATCAATAGTTCCTATGAAGCAATAATTCTCACACTTTAGCGGTTTTTCAGAGCTGCGCTGTGTCAACTGTCACATTTATTATTTCTGCGGAAACATTTTTCATATTTATTTAAAAGTTAATATTGTCCAGGAAGACTAAGACGTAAGGAGTAACGGATTGATACAGCTAACCCGTTTGTCAAAGTAATCCCACCATCACTTACACCTTTCTCATACTCTTTCCTTTTACAGTACGTTCAGCTGTGCATTCATTTTGAAATATCTGAATATTCTGAGATATCCAGTGTATCTGATGTAAATATTTCATTTGACGAATGACATATTACAGTGATGAAAACCCAGGCATCCGTCTGCAAAACAAAGAACCCTTTTTTGTTGTTTTAGTGTTTCATGTCTTTAAAGAGAATAAAAGTGAACTAATCGGTTAATAATATGATTATTATACAGCATCAAGTAGTGTGCATCACTTCAAACATTTTATGCTGACTGATATTATTTGTTTCTGACCAGCCAGGACAATATTCTGGACTTCTTCAAACTCATCACAACCACAGCAGTGGTTAACACTAAGACCTTGACAGTTACTTGAAATTTTCATCAAATATGCAGCCAAATTTCCAGTGGAATTTAGTCTTGCATTCTCTTAGTTTTTACACCAATATATTAAAACATTTGATATGACTTTATCATTATGATGCTCTCACTGAAAATCAACAGCTTCAGTCTCTGCTGATGCCAATGAAGATGCAGGTGGTGAGAACTTTCCCACTCAAAGTATTTTTCACTTTTGTAACTATAAATAAGAAATCATTTTTGCAAGGCAACACATTAATCCTTCATTTGTAGGCCTACCCTCTACAATTGCCATCCTGTTCCCAAGGTTGTTTTAAAAAGAAGTTTAATGAATTGCTAAAAAGGAATGAGTAAAATATTATGGCTAGGTAATTGAATTCTATTATCAGCCATTCAGTATGCCATCAGTAGTTAAGCAAGACCAGAATTTAAAACTAATGAATTATATTTTATATATGATTTAGTCATAGTTCTTACATTTGTCCTTGAGGAAATAGAGGCAGATTTTTAAAAAGGACAAAATCAAAAGGATAACTTCAGAGTTAAAATTTTATTTTGGAATCCTGATCTGAAATCAAAGAGATTTTTTTTTGTCACATTAAAATGTGAGTTTATACTTTTCCAAGATTATCCTATTTCAGCTACTTTCTCCTCCACTTTGAAAAGTTCTCCAGATGGTTTTATGATACCTTATAAAAGACACATTATTTTACCTTCTTTATGTAATATATGTATCATAAATATATCTAGCTTATTCTACCCTACCAATTCTAGTTTATTCAACCTTGCTATAGATATTATTTTTAATATTTTTATGGCACCAAGACATTTTGTCATTTCAACAGAAAATGATATACTCAAGATTTTCAAGATTTGGTCATTGTCTAAAACTCAATGAGAGTTAGGAGACTGATGTAAAAAATGTCTTTATAATTCCTATTTTCTGATAATTATGATTGTGTTATTTCAAGCTTAAAGTGAGCTTCATTTTCTCAGACTTTTTTTTTTTTTAAAAAAGAAATATAAGTCATTATACTGCATAAGATTCCACATTTCAAAGTTGCTGGGTAGCAGCTGCTCTTAGTGGCTTAATAACTGGTGACGGCCAACATTTTGTGTGATTAGAAGGAAGAGCCAATGTGATGGTAATAATTCAGTCAATTATTTAAAAATCTTGACCTGCATATGGGAGAAAATTGAGTTATTTGCTTCTTGCATTCCAGATTAATCTTCTAATACAGCAATTACATAGTTTAAATACAGCAGAGTATTTTTAACTGTTTTATATCTTGATTTAATGATGCTGAATGCATATATGGTGCCCATTTTAATTGCAGACACGAACATCAAAGAAATGGCATCCTCCTCAGAAGGTCAGATGTGTGGTTGACCTTGATTTCGTTGTGGCTGTTTTTGTATTTACTGTGGATTACATCTCTAACAAGCAGAATCACTCAGCAACTTTCATATAAACTCATGTTTTAATAATAGATCACAGTTCACATCTCATTTTTTTTGTACTTGCTTGAAACATTAAGGTTTACCATTTCAGCTACTGAATTACACAAAGCTTTCTTCATCGGTTTGAAGTTTCCATTGTGAGTGTTCCTGATTATTATGATTTTTCCCTTTCTTTTGCAGGTTTTTGTATTTTCATATAGTAGTTTTAAAGCAGATGACCGCCTGTGCTTTCGTTTTCTTTATGTGCTTTCTTATTGTATTTCTTTTCACAGATGAAGATGACACTTCAGTTAGTACTCCTCCAGCAGGTCAGGAGCGTGGAAGTACTTTTGTGTATGTGTGTGTGTATGTATGTATGGGTTTTTCTCTGACCGATTAACCAAGACAGACACCAAACCTCTGGACTTCTCTCAGAACACACTTATTAGAGAAAACAATTTTGAGGTGCTGCACATTTAATTAATCTCTATTCAGAAGTACAAGCCCTTCACACCAGATGAGTTCTTTTCAGGTCCTGCTTTGAGATCTTCAGTATAACTTCCCCATTGGAAGGCAATAATATATCACTTGGCATCTAAAGGCAACTCCCCTTAGCCATTCCTATTGACACTTATGGAGTGCGTTTTAAAAGTTATTCCCAGGAGCAAATTTCAGAGTAACAAATCCAAAAACAGTGATTTCAAAATAGTTTTCCCTGTCTATCAGCTCACCTTAGTCCCTGTGCCCTACTAGGCAGCTAGAACAGGTGGTTTGAATGTGTCTCTCCACCCCTTCACTCAGCTGGCAGATAAAATGCCTTCAGCTGTTAGCACAAAAACAGAGGCAACAGCAGAGGGGTTCATCACAGAAAATCTGGATATTTCCAGAAGTTGCCAAGCCAGTTAGCAGTTATTTGCTAGTTCACTTTCTAAAAATACTAGACTGTGAATGATACAGAGGTTTTGAACATAAATGTTTGCTGTGTGTCAAACAAAAAATACATTTTGAATTGTTATCACTGCCTTAAGTGATTCTTGAACCGTTCCAAAAGAATTGGGCTGACTCCTCTCAGTGGCAGCATAGTGGTTTACGCTGCCAGAAGACTTCATTGGTAAATACTAAAAATGCAAGTAAAAATTTTAAGTCACAGACCCCTAACATCTCATTTTAATTTCATTTTTTCAGGATTTTGTTCAACTTTGATAAATAAATAGGATCTTCAGAAAATTCCCAATAAATTATAGTTTACAAAAGATCATCTGTTATCTCAAAGTCCACAAATTATGGGGGAAAAAAAAAACCTGTTAGCTTTATCAATCCCTTCTAAGTATGAGAAGGAAATATAAAGAAAAGTGTGGGTAGAAATTGAGCTAAACAAACATAGCTTTTCTAAATAAAATGGGAAAAAAATCTGTCTCTTTTTGTATATTGTTCTCTTCTTATTTTCTGGTATTCAAATATTTCCTCATGATTATGGTCCTAAATATTTATTCTAATCCTTTTGCATGAATTGTTAATGTTCTTAAAAGGACAGTGTTGTGAAGTCAGTTAAGCTGCGATCTCTGAACCAGTGTCATCCAAACTGCTCTTCCCTTTCAGATGGTCCCTCCAAACCATCGGAACGAAAAGATTCAGGTGAGACTTCCTGAAGAACCTGCTGACACTCCCCAATGTTTACATCATGCCATTACATATCCATTTGATTTTAATTTCACTTTTCGTACAGCATCAAACTTTAACTTTACAAGTGCCTTCAAGTACCAGGGAAAATAGGTTTCCAGTAGCCGAGCTGGAGCGAGAGAAGACTCTGTTGCACCAGACAAGACGTGTGTTAATCATTACACATACATACCTACCTATCTATCTGCATCTATTTCCATGTGGATAGATACCCAACTATTCCCTTCCTCCTCGGCCTGCAGGGTGACAGTGACTTGCCTGGAACCAGGCTCCAGGAGAATGTAGGTGAATGGCTTCTTCTCACAGCTCTCGGAACGGTGGGGAACGCTTAGCAAAGTCATAACCTCTTTCTTCCCGCTCTGCCAGGTGACACATGCTGCACCCATTTTGTGCTTTCAGGATTTGCAGGCTCTGGAACTGAATGGGCAGCTGGTATTTCAACCATGGTTGCTGAACTGGCATAGCTGACCTATGCCAGGCCTGTGAATCCAAGTCAAACCTGTGCTTTGTTCTGTTGGTTTAATAAGTAGGGCAACAGAGGAAACCGTAACCTGTGTGTTGCGTGGTGCAGGATTAACGGCTCCCTGTCAGCTTCTTCCATTCTTTAATATGATTTTTTTCATTTCATCACATGGTCTGTTAGGTTTGTTCCTGTGCATGACCTGTTCCTGTGCCAAACACTGTGATATCATCATATTCACTCTCATTTGTCACTCTCACTTCTACTTAATTCAAGTGTTTTCAGGTCCTAGCATAATATACCAGCATAAGCAAGATAGAGTGCATATAGATATGTACCTATCTATGTATATGTGCCTGTGTCCATGTATGTCTGTGTATATTTTTTCATTTATGTGCATATAAATGTGTTTACATGTAAGAAATATTATACAAGCAGACATATACAGGGTTGTTAGACACACTACCCATAATTAATTGAAAGGCAAAGATTTTATAGCAGAAATATACAACATTTCTATACCTTTTTGAAATTCCCAAATAAATAGAGTAAAACTCCATTTGGTTTTAATTTTCCATGATAGACCAACATGCCATGAACTGTGTTCCACTCATGTATGATGGCATAGACATTAGAAACATACACATATGTCAGTACAGTTCTTTGCCTTAGGGAGACTATTTCGTTGCTTCTTCTCTCAGTATCATTTTTGATTCCAAAATCTCATTGACTTTCATGGGAGAAGGTGCTGTGTTTGAACTTGTGCAAGCACCATTCGCTTCTGACAAGCTACTTCCCTGTAAAATATCAGGATATGCACAGGGCAGGACACGTTGCTGCTTGATGTTATTGATGACCCTACAGTCTCGTGTTCCAGCAGTGTAGAAGAGAAATGTATTTTAAAAGTAAGCTTCTTCCCTGCTCTATTTTGCTGGGAAAGAAATAAAACTAGTTTGTACAAGCAGCCAAATTTGGGATTGAGAGATACCTACAAAACCCATGCATTGGGCCACCATATGTCTTGTGTTTGTGCTTATGGCCCTTTGTGGTTTCAGAACTTCCTTCTCAGGTGTCTGTTCTGAAAAACAAAGAGCTGGCCGTTGTGCAGTGCCTCTGTGAAGCGCTCATGGTTGAATGCTGGTGCCGTTCAAGCCGCACAGTGTCTGCGTTCACTCATCAGGTGCCCCTGATAGTTTCATCTTCTCCCACCACAGAGGCTCTTGCAGGAGCTGTACACAATGTGACAGCCAAATAGTGGATGTCAGTGTGAACACAGACTTACATATCTTTCAGGATATCTGAAGAGAGAGGTAATAGGGTTAGAGAGTTTAGGAAGTCCAGGTAAGTGTGTTTTGGAGGGAGAGGAACGTGCTCAGATAATTGACATTTTCTTCTCTCTCTGCATATCAGTGTGGTCTATTGGAGAAGGACCCCCAGAGGAGACAGAGAAGCGCGATGACTCCCAGAGATCCACTTTATTCATTGAAAAACCTCAGAGTGGCTCAGTGAGTGTCGGTAAGTGCTTGGAAACAAAATCAAAGGCTGCTTCCACAAAGGCAGACACCAAGACACCAGAAAGGCATATGCAGTTCATATAGCATTCAAATTCCTCCCTCAGTGACAAGGAATTCCACTGGTTTCAGTTGGACATGAACCCTAGTCTTCAAAGGTGAAATCGGTTGTACCAAGAGAGACAGTTACCAAATGTTTAACTCAAAACAAACCTGAGAGCTTGTAGTTTACTGAGAGTAAAACCTAAGGGAGTTTCTGGAGACGGTGAATACTGTGTCAATGTCAGCTGTTAAGTTACTAGTGCCTCAGGAAGGTCTATCAGATGGACTGCACTCTAGTGTAGAGGTTTCCAGACTGTATTTTTGTGCTGTACAACTCTGTGTAAATTAGCAAGTAGACCCAGAAGAGCAGATCCCTCGAGTGAAACAGTTGGTAACAAGGATTTGTCACCAACACTAGAAGCATTCTGGAGTCTGTAGAGTGATCTAAATACCTATTAGCACAATGAGTAACTCTAATAAGAATGTGTTTATTGTCTTGTTTCCACCTTGAATCTTTCATTACTCAAGGAATCCAGTTCAACACCTCTCTGTGATGTAACACAGAGAACAGTAAAAGGGAGACAGTTCTCAGGTTCACTTCAAAGCCACACTCCTGTGCCAGATGCCAATGTTGTTGTAGCTGTACCCTAAGAACTACATCTTAAGCAGCAGCAAAGCTAGAGGTAGTAGTAAATGAAACTTGTACAAACATGACTGAATTATGTTTTCTCTTTTTTAAAGGTGGAAATATTACGTTTATAGCCAAAGTAGAAGCCAAAGATCTCCTGCGAAAGCCAAATGTTAAGTGGTTTAAAGGGAAATGGATGGACCTGGCCAGTAAAGCAGGGAAGCACTTGCAGCTGAAGGAGTCCTTTGAGCGTCACACAAAGGTGTGTCTTGCTTTTTCCTTCTCAAGGAGGCAAAGCTCTTCATGACTTCCACATGAAGCTTCCAAGGATGCTCTCAGCTCCTGAGCACAGACTCTTCTGCTTTGCCAGTGCAGGGCAAGCGGTGATGTGGAAATCAAAGTGTTAAGTTGCTGTTTGTGGGTTGCTTTTTCTTTCCAGAGACCTTTAAACAAGTTATTCCTGGTTTAGGTCTGAAAGAACAAATTGGCAGCAAATCTTAATTTGTGCTTTTTAGAAAAGGATTGCCCACATTAACAAATATTTATGCTTATTTTTCAGATTCACACATTTGAGATGCATATCATTCAAGCTAAAGAAAACTATGCAGGGAATTACCGCTGTGAAGTATCCTATAAGGACAAGTTTGATAGTTGCTCTTTTGACCTTGAAGTCACCGGTGAGTTTGAATTGTTGCTTAGCTTTATAAGGATTTCTCTTTTTTTCCCCCCCTTGAAAAAATTTCGCTCAGAATATTTAAAGAAAGCAAAGGTTTAAATGAGCTTTTTCGCATGGATCTCTGAGAAGTCTTTTAAATAGTGATTCGTTATTTAAATGAACGTCAGGATAGCTCATGACTAAGGGAGACTTTTAGGACTGATCTAAAAATAAGGTAAAACTCTCATTGAATTCAAATCAGGCTCTGGCAAACAAAGCAGAGAGCCAGGCCTGGGACTATTCAGTGGGTGAGATATCCTCTGAAGAGAGACGTGGAGACAGCCTAGTTCTCCAGTGCTTTGCACCCCATTGAATCATGGCATGATCATACACCTGAACGCCTTTCCTTCCAGTGTGCATAAAAATAAAAGAATAGTGCATAAGGCGAGAGACTCGTGCCTATGACTATTTCCGCCTTGTAAAAGGACCTGTTCCTGCCAACATTATTCCCTAAGCCTGTCTTTTCCTTACAGAGCAGTTCTGTCAGCACAAGGGAGTACGCGCATACCTGCACGGCCAGGCTGAAAGGATAGACGTCTTCCCAAATTCCAGGGCCGGCAGCCAGTGGACAAAATAGTTGTTCACCCTAATAAAACACGCCTAGCAAATTGCCTAGATCAGATTGTTCATTCATCGGTCCGGAGAGGCAGACCACAGTTAAGGGAATACTTGGCAGGTGACTGACAGCCCAAGGAGCCCAGGAACGTGGGCATATTCACAGGGGCAGGGGGCCAGCGTGGCTGCACGCCTTCACTTTGTGGGCATCAGAGCCATTTAATTTGATTAGTTGGCACAAATGGGTAATTCACAGGAGGGGGCTTGGTCCTCGTGCCAAGAATCAGCATGAGTCAATAGAAATGTCCAGAGGAGTGTGTCTCTGATGCTGAGTTTATTTAGAAACTGAAAGATGAAGCAGGAGAGAGTGCGTGGGGAATGAGAAGAAAAAGGACAGAGCCTGTGTATAGGCAGAAATGGATGTAAGGGAAACATCACAGATTGGTCTCAGAATATGCAGAAATGCAGAATGTAATTTAGAGAAATGTATCAAAAATATTATCTCTGCACTGAGGAGGTTTGCATTTAGCAGAGCTTAATACTAAAGGTGCACACACTCTGTTGACTTATCAGGACACTGAACAAATTTCATATGCCAAGACCAAACTTTCCAAGATATTTTTAATTCCTCTGTTGTTGTTATTATTCCATAGAATCTTCTCAGGCTGCTCCGTCTATTGACATCAGATCTGCTTTCAAAAGAAGGTAACCTCAAATGTTGATCCTATGGCGTTCCTCAGTAATGGATGCTGATAGTATGTACAGAGCTTGCAACAGCCCTAGTAGATAAATGCATTAAGCACTTTTTAATACAAGCTGCATATTAAGTACTCTAGTGTGAAACTGTAGCATCATTGGGGATGCAATATTTGAGACAGAATTAAATATTTGTTGCTTTAGACTTTTTAATAATTCACACTTTCATTCAGTAAAATATTCCACTGAATGGTACCTGAAAATTGTTAGCTACAATACAAAAGTTTCTGGTTTCAGTCTTGTACTGATCAAAGACAGAGACAAAATTCCCATTGATTTCAAAAAAAAGGAGTCGATCTTGTATTATCTTGCAGAAAAAGTATCATAATGGCATCAGAAAAATCACAAATAATATATTGCAGAGTCTGTGCGATAAAGCATTGTGCCTGATGCCTTTTCCTTTATTAGGCACTTTTGAGATTAAATAGTTGTTAAAACTAGTAAAATGATTCCTTTATATTTTATGCAGAAAATGACCTTACTAGGATAGAATTATTTAGACTGAGAATGTTTTCTAGACAGAATATGAAGGCAATTTGTTAAGTTACACATACAAGCAAATTTGTGACTTAGAGTTATTTTTTTTATTGGGAGAAAAGTGATTTAAAGAGTAAATACAGTAGATATTAAATTCAAGGTGCACTCCTTTCTTCAGCACATTTTTTTTTTTTTAAAGTACAACGTTTATTCTGTTCAAGCAGGAGAAAATCTTATTTTATAAGGGCTACCCTGTGCAAAATTTGGGATGGGATCTTGGTATCATTTGACTTCACTTCTGCAGGATTTTGCTCTGATTGTTTACAAGCATTGAGGGGAATTCTTCAGTAATCTACTTTATGACAAGATTGTACTGCTTAACATCACATAATGGAAAGGGATGCACCTTCATAAGGCTATGATTTCATTCGTATAAATGTGCAGTTTCTGCTCTTCTTGTTTTAACGGATTTCTTCCTTCATTTAGAGAGAAAGGTTAAATCTTAAGTGTAATGCTTCGCAATCGGGTATTTGACGTGGTCATGCATTGTTAAATGCATCGCACACAGCAGTGCAAATCTTTGTTTTACATTCATGGCAAAGGTCAGCACAAGCCCTTTGTTTTTATACGCGTACACTTCGGAAATGAAAAACAAAGCTCTTTGTGTTGACTGGCTGAATTTGTGTTACAGGAATCTAACACAAATCTGGGCAAATTTATGTATACAATTACAAAAATTTGTCATCAAAGTAAAATAGCAAGCAATACAAACCTTTGTGTTATTTTTCACAAGTGCCCAAGGCAACGTAACTTGTGTGGAAAAGAATACAAGTTTGTGTTGATTTTACACCATAAATTGTGTGTCTGGACAGAGTTGTGTGTAAGAGAGCAATGTGTGTAGAGCGTTTGCAATGTGTGTTGTCCAAATCTTTCTGTATTAAACAAAGATTTGATCTTTTTCTATTAATAACAGCGGTGATGGACAAGACGATGCAGGAGAACTTGACTTTAGTGGTCTCCTGAAACGTAGGTGAGAACCAAGTGATGCAGTGAGCAGGTGTGGATTGCAAACCATTAGGTTCGCACACAGAAAGAGTCAGGTGTAGCATTAATAACTTCTTAAAAACGTTGTGATTTTCCATTCTTTTCAATGTTTCTAACGATCATCCTCATAAAATAATATGCAAATGTTCAGTTAATTGTACCTGTAAGTATGTGTGCGGAAAAGAAGCTTCAGATCTGAGTGTACCAGGAAAAAAGTAAGCTACAAACTAAAGAGACCAGTAACATTTTGTTTACTTGCTACTTCTTTTGTGTTTGCATGGAGGGTAGAGGGAGAGAATTTCCTACACAGGGATGAGCAGTTCAGAAAATTTAAGTAAAAAACATTAAGTAAAAAAAATAGAGTCAAATTTACCTTTTTGGTACATCTTAATCTGATTTTCATGAACATCCTGAGATGAAAAATCATATATATCATGGTTCCAAAACACAGAGAATGATATTAATTTGTTGCACCATTCTGTTTCAAAATGTGCGAAAAGAAGGTTCAGTGGTGGTATATGCAATTTTAATGCAGTGATGGAGAAAAACTTGGGCATATGTTTCTCCAGTTCACCTTTAAAATATGGTGTATAGTGCTACCATAAATTTACTAAAAATTTACTGATAGATTAGGACAATTCATGGTGAAGAAAATTTCACTCACCCACTTGTATCAGTTAGTCCTTTCCTCATTTTTTAAATGTATTTATCACAGAACTCACAAAAAGTATGTATGCCACAGAAATTGCTGAGAATTGAGAACTGGAAAAATAACTAGACCTTTTATCTCAGCCTACTCTGGAAGGGAAAAACACAATGTGCAGGCTTAATTACATAAAAGTTCACAATGTGTTTAAGCAGGTTGCACAGAGAGGCTACGGAGCCTCCATTCTTGCAGATACTCCAGAGCTCTCCAGACAAGGTCCTGGGCAACGTGCTGTGGGTGACCTTGCTTGAGCAGTGCGGGTTGGACTGGATCTGCAGAGGTCCCTTCCAACCCCAGCCCTGCTGTGACTCTGTGAAGTATGATGGCAGGGATGGCATTTAAGTGACTAAAGAATCTAACTTGTTTCTTACAAAGGAAAAAAAAAAATCTAGTGCTGAACTCATTGCTGTTAAATAGGAGTTAAAAAGTTAAACAATTGCTTTTAAGCAAGAGTGAGTGGTCAGACAAGTAGGAAAGCTCAAAGTAAAAGCAGGAAGGGAAAGAATGATGTGAACTGACTCTGGTTCACCAGGTCTTTGGGTTTTTCAGTCTTCTCATCCCTAACTAGGATCTTCAGTTTGACGTTTTATCATACTAACACAACCTACCATGAGCGTTCTCCTGCCTGCCTGGCCTGTGCGGTGCCGTATTGGTAACAAGAGATTTGCATGCAGGGTGTCTTGGTGTTCTTCTGCAAAGAGAATTGTGAAACGAGTCATGATCACACCATTAACAAGTAACTCACGTGCTTATAGGATAAACAGAGTACAGCAGATAAGCATAGGATAACTGTTGTGTGGTTAATGGGCAAAGAAAGCTTTCGGGTTTTAAACACCATTATTTCGTATTGGTTGAACCAGTGTGTGACTGCCTTGCTCCAGGCACTGACATGCAGCCTTATTTCTTAGGAATAAGAAGGCGGGTTGTTACTTAATCCCCAGTGTGCATATTTTATTATCCATTTTTATTAGGACAAATGCAGGTCAATTTTTCAGTTAATTTCAGTTTTCCAGGAGGCAGTGTTACATCCTGAAGGTATATGCATTTTGTGTGGGGGGGTATACTATCAAAGAAAGAGCTAGAACTTTTCATCTGTGGTGCATCAGTACTTGAAATATGTTTTTTTTAAAAAAACCTAAATGCACAGATTCTATATACTGCCTCTTTTCTAATTTCATGCTGGTCTTGCAGGAAGATAAACC
This sequence comes from Eudromia elegans, assembly GCA_003342815.1. Taxonomy (NCBI): domain Eukaryota; kingdom Metazoa; phylum Chordata; class Aves; order Tinamiformes; family Tinamidae; genus Eudromia; species Eudromia elegans. The sequence goes on from PTEX01000047.1 coordinate 2,390,310, forward strand.
AGTTCTTTTCTCAGTAAGACACTCCATGACTGGTTATGCTTCGTCAGTACGACGGGCCATTAACAGCACGAAATTCTAAAAGGCACAGGATTTCCAAAACACTCATACATTTAGGTCCTTTTTAAAAATAAATACATCTTTCGACAAAATGCACCTCTTCAGGGAAAAGATCTGGGAGAGATTTTCTAGCTATATCAGTCTGGTTAGAAGATGTTGAGCACTGCTTGCCCACTCCCCACAGCACAAACTATTGAGGTCTCAGAACAATGTTGGTTTGTTCCAAGTGTCAAAATTTGTCCTCCAGTTACATAAGAGGAAGAAGAGTTGGGAGTAGAGTATTATAAACTGGTTGGAAATTGGGATATTCTGACTGATCCTCATTCTCAGCTATCACCTGACTTAAGGGGGCAAATTATCTTGAGTCACATGAATATGGATTCATGGATAGCATCCTAGCATGGATAGGAGATGCATGACAAGCAGCCAGCCCTTGAGATGACACTACTACCCCATAGGGTATGTCAGCTTTTATATACATTTTCAAGCTGGTTTTGACCAGCCACCAAGCAGAAGGAATCTACCTGAAAGGACAATATTCATAGTACATAATCTCCAGAAATTATGAGCACAAATGAAATACAAATTACATTCAGGAAATTATGTCTAAGAAATTTTCAAAGAGAATGATGTATGTATTTCGAAGACTCCTCTGTGAGAATTTTTTTTTTCCTTTTTAAAAATAACACTGGCAGACTAGTAAATTTAATAAACCTCATGGAATCAACAACGTAATGTTTTTTATGTTTTTTCCATAATTACTCATCCAGCTATGCAGGAACTCAGGAATCTCTGTGCTACTTTCTATATTACTATAAACAAAAAGTTTCCCTCTCTGACTTGATAGATCTCAGCTCTAACCATATCTTGCTGCAAAGCTCTGTCTTTTTTATTTCTTCAGTAAATATTTTCTCACTCGGACACCAAAAGTGCTGATTTCATTAGACCAGCAAGATTAAGTCAGAGTGAACCTGGTCTGACAAACTTACAGAAAATAAGGTCAAGGTTTCTGCTGCTCTTCCTGGATCATCTTCCTAGCAGTTTGCTTTTTTTGAGCTAAGCTGTCAATCTCAAAAATGATGATTTTGTTTAGGATGCTTCCACTATTCCTTCATTTAATGGCTGCCCTGTGAAATTATTTATGTTTCACTGTTTGTCTTAGCTCAAGTATAAATTGTGAGGTTGTACACACTAAATGTAGGGTATTCAATCCCTACGTGGAGATGCATAAGGCTCTTAGAGACCAATATATTCATCTTGCAAGTCCAGGTTGGTATGGCAATCCCCAGTTCCTATCCATATGCCAATTTTAAATACATCTGAGATGCACTGATATAACTATAAATTGAATTAGATTCACTTGGATTTCAATATGTCCCTTCATAGGTCACCACTAGTAACAGGGACACAGGGTTGGATAATTTTTTAGCTTAATTATTAAATGAATGTATTAGGCTGATTTCAATTGAGCCATCATAAATAACTGATTCCTTTGGAGTTACAACTTATATACAAATTCTCCTTACACTTTGAAGAAACATCAGCTAAAGTCAGAATATCATTCTAATGTATTCCACTGATAGTAAGGCTCAAATTCCCTTACTAATAGGCATTTGGAAGGCCTGTCTCCAGAGTGAAAATTAAAAAAAGAAGCCCAAATTTTGACAAAAACATTTCTAACCTCATGGACTCAGTTCCTCCTTTCTTCTGGTGTGATGAGGTCTCACTAACTCTTCTCCCCCAATTTTATTTTGCTGCTATTAGGGAAGTTAAACAGCAAGAGGAAGAACCTGAGGTAGATGTGTGGGAACTCCTGAAGAACGCCAATCCCAGTGAATATGAGAAGATTGCTTTTCAGTACGGGATCACTGACCTGAGGGGCATGTTAAAGCGTCTGAAGCGCATGCGCAGGGAGGTGAAGAAGAGTGCAGGTATGGATAAGGCAGAATATTCCTGCATTTCATAGTCAAACATGACCTTTAAAACCCCCAGAATGCTGCATTTCCATGTAAAGCAGGAGCAGTGAAGCCTCTCCTTTGCTAGCATTAATTTTTATGGACACCTTTTTGCATTGCTGTTATAGCTGGTTCTGGTCACTGTTAAGAAAGGAAGAGGAATGGACATGACAGGCTTTGGCTGAGCAACCAAGGAGGTTTCTCTGTTTAAGGGTGCTCCCTGAAGGGTGGAAGAGGTGGAAACTCCTCATCTTCCCCTCAATCCTGAGGCAGGAGGAATGGTGGGAGCTGGTGCAGGAATTGCACATCTGGCAGGAAAAACTGCTGCCTGTGCAGATGCATCACACAGAAGTTCTTGAATCTTGTCAAGATCTTGGTGGCTCAAGTGACCTTGAGCCACCGGGACTGCTCTGTGTGCTCCCTCACCCCAGTTCTCCATTGAGCAGGGTAGCATCACCAGTCATACCAGGATTTTTCAGTAGACAGGGTTTTCCCTACAGGAGGGTCTCCAGATGGGAGGAGAAATGTGTATTATAGTGACTGGATGGGAATAGCTTTTCTTTTTTTCCCCTTCACACCATCTTTTATTATCAATTGAAATCTGCCACACTGCAGCCAGATACACAATAAACCCTGCTCTAATTCAGTAGTTCTACTCCTGCTCCTCCAAATCACATCCCTTGCGATCGGATGTATGCATGATATCTTATCAGAATCTGCTTGCTTAGCTGCGGAAATTTTCTTTGCAGCACCATTTCTTTTTGATCCACTCAATACATATTCCTTTGGGTTTGACTGTTGTGGCTGACCGTAACTAAAAAGGCGAAGTTGACGTGTTTTGAAATAGTAGAGAAATAGTATTGAAACAGTAGAGATGTACCTGTCTTACCTTGCCCAGTGGCATACTTTTGTACCTCAAAGTCTTTTTGAAGTCTAGGAGCCATGCACTGACAAATTTTGCCCAGTTTTCAATATTTTTGCAAATATTTTACAGCTACAACATGTATCGTAAGTGGATTTTGCACCCTGCAACCAACAGAAAGAATCAGGAAAGATAATTTGGGTTTCAGCCACACCAGGATGTTTATTCTGATAGTGGGAAACTCAGTAGGATTTTCAGCTTAAAATTACCAGTTAATTTACACAGCACTACTAATAGAGATCTCCTTCGTAACACATTTATTATAAACAATTCCATAGGGCCAGCTGTATACAGTTAAATTTTGACTTAGTGCTTCTCAGCAAGCTGTTAAAAGTGGGTCTAAGCAATACTGTCCAAAACACATCCCCACTGAAAAGTCATATAGGGGCTTAAACTCAGTCGGGACCATCAGGTCAGCATAGCTTTGCACTTCCACTAATACTGTTTCTGGGACATAAACTGATTCATTTGGACTAATCTAAAAACGTGGAGCAATTCATAATGTATGTATATATGTTCTGAGATGAGATTTATGCAATGTATTTTCAGCATTTGTATTCTCTTTTGTTTCTCATCTTTTACAATAACACTTTGCTTCTGCAACAGCTTTTGCCAAAGGTCTTGATCCTGCATATCAGGTAGACAAGGGAGGGAAAGTGAGGTTCATGGTGGAACTGGCAGACCCAACAGTGGAACTCAAGTGGTATAAAAATGGCCAAGAAATACGACCAAGTGCAAAGTAAGTGGTTTTACTGAATGTGAGTGATGTACAACTACTCATAGCATTTCCCTTCCTCAGATGTTGCTCAACAGCACAAAATCACAACACCTATCTCTTCCCGATCCTATTAGCAAAAGCACTGCTACAGAGAACAGCAAATTTTCTTTATTCTCTTGCTGCCTAAATCAGTGGAAAGATTTGGAGTAGTATTTCTTATAAAATATATACTAAAGAGGATATCTTTTCTATAGTCCCTTTATCTGTCACGAGCAGTTCAGAACTGTTTCACAGGCAGATATCTGGATCCAGGAGGACCTGGTTTGGATACCCCAGTGCATTTCTTCCAGGCTGCTGAAGCAGCTGTCAGAGGCTAATGAGCTTTGGTCATTACAAACCTGGAGCAGATCTAAACTGGTGACATAAAGGTGAAAGGCTCCATATCCTGTTACCAAAACCCCATATCCCATTACTGATCTCTTGTGCCATCTGGCCTACCAATAACAGTAACTTCTTAACCTCAGCTATTATTGTACTTTATAAAAATGCTAAGAGTGCTGGAATGAAGAGGGTCTCCTGTTACTAGTTATTTTCATCATTACTCATCTAGAGTTTCAGGCACCATTTTATTTTGCCATCCTTCAGAGCGCGTTGTTTTTGTTTTTTTTTTTTTTTTTTTTCATATCTTCTAGCCTGGTAATTTTGAACAAACTAGAACATGCTAGTTGTCACTCTACCCTGGAGATTTCTTACTTTTTTTTTAATCCAAAGTTTATAATATTTGTTATCCATTCTGTTATACATACCAGAATTTTCACCTGTAATAATCCCTAACACGCTTTCTAGATAACACAGAAGTAACATGTCCAACAGTTTTGCTGATGTATCTTTGCTCTGTTCCTGTTCGAACAGATACATTTTTGAGCACAAAGGTAACCAGAGAATTTTATTCATCAATAACTGTACGATGACAGATGATGCTCGCTATTACGTAACAGCTGGTGATGAGAAATGCTCCACAGAACTGTTTGTGAGAGGTAATTACGTCTACTTGTCCTTATTATTAATTTAGTAATAATTCTGAAATGGGATTTGGTTGGTTTCCTACTACACACTGGAATCTAGTCGGAGTGTTGGCCCCCTTCATAGTTTCAAAGTCATTTTGGAGACTCACTCATCACAGTGTTGGCTTTCCCTAACAGCACATCAGACACCTGATAATACTGATACTCTTGATCTAACTGATCTGTCTCAAGTGCCCTGAGACCAGTCATTCCATCTGTTATTTTTAGTTCCCTGTGTCCAAATTTAAGGGAGGACTCTATCAAAAGCCATGGATAGAAGGCCAGTTCTTTTCCCTCTGTCCTCCCACAGTGCTGAGAGCCTTATAGAATCATAGAATCATAGACTGGCTAGGGTTGGAAGGGACCTCTAGAGGTCATCTAGTCCAACCCCCCTGCACACGCAGGGTCCCCTAGAGCATGTGGCACAGGGTGGTGTCCAGGCGGGTTTTGAAGATCTCCAGAGAAGGAGACTCCACCACCTCTCTGGGCAGCCTGTTCCAGGGCTCTGTCACCCTCACTGTTAAGAAATTCTTCCTCAAGTTCCTGTGGAACTTTTGGTGCCTCAATTTGTGGCCGTTTCCCCTAGTTCTATCACTAGCCACCACTGAGAAGAGGCCAGCCCCCTCCTCCTCACTCCCTTTCTTGAGATATTTATATACATTGATCAGGTCCCCTCTCAGTCTTCTCTTCTCCAGGCTGAACAGGCCCAGCTCCCTCAGCCTTTCCTCATAGGCATTAATGATGTTGCTCTCATGTTCAGAACAAACTGTGTGTGAAGGAATTTCTTCAACAGAAGTCCTTTAGAAAATGATTGGGGAATCGCTGTGTTCAGGAAAATAAAACTTGAAGTGAAAGATGATATCAAATATTTCTGAAAGCTACTTAAAATGATGGATCCAATTAGACCTATGAAAACAGTAGTGTAAAAGTTGTAGTTTCTTTTGCTATTAAATAAACTTCAATTTTGACCACAGGAATGGGCTAAGCCAATAAAGGCACAGTATCATATTGTTGTGCTTAGCAGGTTGCAGGACCTCATGAAAATGTCATTCTCTGAGAGGGCTCTGTGTGAAGAAAGAGGAGGATCTCAGCTCCTCATATTGACTTGTAAAAAAAAGGACCAAAGAAGGTGTTTACTTGAACAAAACAGTTTTTAATTCCCATTTCTTACTGGCACCTTAACAGACAACCTCCTTTCTGATCTCAGATAGAAGCTGCACCAAGACTAACATTAGGATTTTTAAGTAGTGGCAACTTCTATAGCATGCTTCTGAAAACCTCTTTTACTTAGTTTTCTCTCTCATATTGTAAATCTGTAATTTTCTCTTGCCAAAGACCCTCCAATCTTGGTGACTAAAGGCCTGGAGGATACCAATACCTATGTTGGTGAACGAGTAGAGCTGAGCTGTGAAGTGTCTGAAGATGACGCAAATGTGAAATGGTAAGCTGCATTTTGAATAGATAATGAGAATAAAACCCAAAATAGCTTGATTTCAGGAAAAATAAAATGTGGCTATCTTGTTCTATATTGGTAAGCTCTTTTTTTTTTCCCAGAAAATCTCAGAAATAAAACGGCATTTAAAAATATAGCACAAAAAAAAACCCTTATGCATTCTTGGTTTAGTTCATTTAAATTTTTGCTTTAAGTTTTAGTGAAATCTCTGGAAGCTTCAGTCCATGGAAAATATATCCACTCAAGATTTTTATTGAAAAATAATCGTTCTTCATTTTCTGTTAGGTTTAAGAATGGTGTGGAACTCACCAATGAACCTAAATCTCGTTATCGAATCAAGGTTGAGGGCAAAAAACACACTCTAATTATAGAGGAAGCTGCAAAAAATGACACTGCAACTTACTCAGTAATGACAACTGGAGGCCAATCAGAGGCTAAGCTTGCTGTGGATTGTACGTATAATATCTCTTCTTGCGTTTTCTTTGGTATTTAAGGGAGACTTATTTCCTTTATCTTGATTTCTTTGCTGCAGACCACCATGATCAATGACTTTTCTTTATACCTTGTTTGCACTGATAGACAATGACCTACTCCCTCTTGAAAACTCTTTGTCACTGTGTAAAGATGGGAAACAAACTTATCCGTACAAAGTTATGATGAGTCAACAAAGTGAACTTCTCCATTGGAGTTCAAACACTTAGTTTCTCACAGGAAAGCAAACGAAGGCTTTTAGATAAAAAGGGGAATAGAGACACAGATCTTTCATACGCAGGATGCAGTGGGAATAGAGGCACTCTCTAGCACCTAAATGCAAGAAGGGGAACAGAAGTCAGATATGGTTCTGGCCACAGTTTTTCCAGTGGCTATAATCCATGGGCAATCCTCCGTCAGGGCTTGGGTATTCTAGATAACTCTTTAAGGCAGGAAGCTCTAGGGACATTAAACATTAAAAGAGGTTAATTTGTAAGTACATATTACTGGTATTTGGCTTGGGAGCCTTATTTATTAATATATATGTTGGAGGCATTTTTTTTTCTGACTTGCAGATTACTGTGATTACTAGTAACAGCTCTGGGATAGAATTATAAACTATTGGTTTACAATAGCATTAATATCTATGCTTACATTTTCCTAAGTGAGACCACTGAAGATATCCCTTGCACTGGAAGACCAGACTGTGAGGCTCGGACAGGAAATCCACCTGAAATGTGAGATATCTGAGAATGTGGAAGGGAAGTGGTACAAAAACGGGCAATTGGTTGAAGCTAGTGACCGTGTAAAGCTTTATCACAAAGGAAGGTAAGCACGTTCAGTATGGACTGTAGTATTGACAGTAATGAAGTGACACTGTAATGATTTGTCAATGTGCGGGTTATTTCACTTAGATTTATTCGGTTCTCACCCTTAGTCTCCGTCCTTCAAATGTTTTTATACTTTATGATGATAAAGGCCACACTCCTTGCTCCATTTCAGCTTGTGCCTTTTGGTTGTAAGGGATAACAATCACATTTCTTGATTTATCTACATTCCACATATTAACTTTTCTTGACATTGCTGTTGCTGTTAGCATGGAACATTAGGTAGGTAGTAGGGCAAAATAAATGTTAGACAATATTAAAAATATATAGCTTAAAATGCCTGATGTTGTTCATGTCAACTCAGAATTCATATCTCTGCCTGGCGAAGTATGTGGGGGTAATCAGTTTCCTTTGCACTTATGATCTATCCTTTTCCATTGAAAGTTTGTAAATTAAAAAAATAAAGAAATAAAAGGTCCTATCTTTAATTATAACTCATGCATTTCGTCGTGGAACTGACAGTTCACAAAGCTGGGGCCTGCACTTGTGGCGATGCTCCTGAACAGGCTGTGAAGTGATCACATTGACCCTGTAATACTGCTTAAGTCCCAGTAATTGGGTAGTCTGGGCACGAGTGCTAGCTGTACAGTAATCCCTTGCATTGACACAACGTAAAGGAGCTTTCTACAATCCTTGAAGGCCCGTGGGGTGATGTGAGGGGAGGAGAGCAGTGACCGGTGAGTCCTACCTTGAACAAAGCTTAGCCTGAACAGTTGGTAGATTGGATCCTGTCATGAAGATGCAGTCGCCAGAAGACTGACAAAAATTAGACCATTCTCATAATGGGATTATCTAAACATTTCTTAATTGGCAACCTAATTGTTATTGAATGGCAGTAGCATAGAATTCATATATCAAAGAGATTGCAATCCTGTATTTTTCCATTTTGGTGTTTAAATAAAAATGCTAGAATGGGTCGCATTGCTTCCTTATCCTCTCAAAAACACAAGGTGCAAATCTCAGAGCTAAATACTACTCAGTAGCCAGCAAAAGGTTTTTTTTTTAAATCTTACAGTCTTCCACAACTCTGGTGATCTTTTACCTTCACAGATCTTACAGCCTCAAACAGTCTTCAAAGCATGATTGACAGGGATTTCTTTCTCAATTTTTCACAGAATCCACAGATTTATTATAGCAAGTTCTGCTGTTGATGATGAGGGTGAATATATGTTTGTACCTGATGCCTATAATATTAATATTCCATGCAAAGTACATGTTGTAGGTAAGTATATGCACAGCAATTGGTAACATTTTCTTTGTCTAACATGTGGGAAGTAAAACCAGTGAAATATCCTTGCTTTCAATATGTCTGGTTCTTCGGTGCCTGTCACATAGAACAGATCTGTTCCTTGCGAGTAAATGCAAGTAAGCTGAGTGGAGAGTGTTTTGCCTGAGTATAAGACCTGGTTTGCAAGCCTGTTCCTAAACTTGCCAGAGAATGCTTCCTGAGGATGAATTTCCATACATAAACCAATCTTAAGAGTTTGTATAAAATATCTCTGGCTCTCCTCTCTTCAGAAAGTGTCGTATTCTTTGAAGAGTTGGCTTGCTGACATTTCCCAAAGGAGAACTTTGTAATTACCTGACTACTCCTTTACTAAATTAATTACATATTGTCGTGTATACCAAATACATTAGATAGTAAATAGATGGTTAAATATTTCTGACCAACTTTTATTTAATCAGCAAAAGGGAAGTTTAAAATCAGACAAGGCATTGACTATTCACACAGCTATACTCCATTGGCTAAAGTCAATCCTTGGAACCAGCCACTGAATTTTAGAACTTTGTAGTCTAAAGAGGAACCATATAGATGGCCAAAGGGTTAAGCAAAATGGCCTCTAACTGAAGTTGAAAGAAATGGCTTACTCATGTTAGAAATAATATGGACCAAAAAAAAGAAAAAAAAAGTAGGATAACAGTCATCAATTGTTCTCCATCGATATGGAGAACAAGAAGTGATCATTGCATTTTCAGAGGAAAGATCTGGGTTAAAAAAGTTGTAAACTGTGTGAATAGTGATGGATGGCGGGAATGCAACACCTCCAGGTATCACAGAATCCCTGTGGGGTTTCTGATTCGTTTTTCATCAAACAGTTATTTTCTTAAAGAAATTTATGTTTGGAAATTTTCTTCCAGACAAAAGAACAGTTGACTAAAAATACTCTGAAAATCCACAGCCTCGGAAAACCTTGTTTCTTTATGTCGCAGACCTGTTCCCAGGTCTCTGATCTCTCAGAGTGGTAGCCCCATGACACATTTGGTAATCTCTCCATTTTCAGATCCTCCTAAACTACACCTAGATGGTCTTGGGGAAAATAATACTGTGACAGTAGTGGCAGGAAGCAAACTACGGCTTGAGATCCCCATCACTGGCGAGCCAACACCAAAAGTCATGTGGAGCAGAGGGGACAAGGTACATTGCTACTGTATGCATGATTCCTTGGTTTGACAAGGGACCTTTTCAAAAAATAATTATTAGCCTGGTGATGCCATTGATTTTAATATATCAACATACAACAAGGAGATATGTATTACCTTAAAAGCTCTCATCAGTCAAAAATGAAGGGTGAAATTGATATGTATCATTTACTGTCTTTTAGGTATTATTGAGGAAAGATTGAAAATACGAAGATAAAAATGACTGGCTATAAATAAATTGTTCAAGAAAGAGATGTCTGAGGTGCAGAGAAAACCTAATGACAATCTACCAAAAGGCTGCTTAGTGTGTACATACACAAAGCACAGAAGGGCTTTGACAAAAAACCATAGCATGGCCTGGTTTTGGGGAATGAATAAAATATGATGGACATCTAGAATTAAACAACAGGCCAGACATGCATCTTCTGGTGTCTTATAGCTAATCTTCACACAGACCAATCTCTCTCTGTATAATAACACCAAATTCCAGACTTTTCACACATTTTCAGTGTGCCATGTGGTAATTGGAACATGCTGTTGTTGTGGGGTTCTTCAAGTCAAACTTGTGACTAGTGTTTTTCAAAAATTAGTGGAAAATTCAAAAATTTTCCAAAAAAAAAAAAAAAAATAGTATCAGCACTGTGAGCTTGTCCATATTTGGAATTATTCTAAGAGAGCTCTTACTACAGAATAAATGTCATAAGTTGAAATCAGTCAGGGCAAGCTACTGACCTTTACAATCACTCCAGGCTGTAAATGAATCACGTTTCCATCTGGAAGGCTCCTTGGAGAGTCTAGGACTCTCAGAGAAAGCTAGGGGGGAAAAAAAACATATTCATCGAATTAAGAGCAGACACTGTTGATTAAAGCATGTTTTGCTCATATAACAAGATGGCCATATAGTGTCTCTTGCTTTCTGATAGAATGGCAGAATTAAGTGGTAAACAATTTAACAGCATTAATTAAATTAAACAATATTTTAAATTAAACAATATTTTAAAGTTTTTTATTTGGTCCCTCATTTCTTTTGTCATTTTTTTGAGCATCAAGCGCTTGAAATTCTCAGCTTTCATGTGATTTATCCTAAAATTGCTGTATTCATTTTGCAAAAGTGTTCTTTATTGCATCTGGATTAAAATTTTTGTCTATTTTGATTCGTGAATCAGAAAAGATGACTTTTCCCTCTGATTACTTTGATTCCTAGTGGATCACAGACAGTGGAAGAATACGGGCAGAAACGTATCCAGATAGCAGCTGTCTGGTTATTGATACAGCTGAAAGGGAAGATTCAGGTCCTTTCAGGATAACGTTGAAGAATGAGGCTGGAGAGGACACAGCTCTAATCAACATCAAAGTGGTTGGTAAGTCACATGGGACAGTGCACTGAGCAGATGTCTTTTATCACAGCTGTTTTCAATGAATATTTCTTAAAAGATACTGCTTTTTTTTGCACCCAAACTAGGGTCAAATTCTTGTTCCTGCAGCTGAAGGGCCTCTTCTGTATATGTGATCCTCCCTAGATTCCTAACTGTTGTAGGCTCTCATAAACCTTCCAGTTCTGTGGTTTTCCCCATTTTCAGATGTGCAATTGAGGTGGAAAAGACAGTAAGACTCAAAGCTACAATGGGACACTTAGAATGGGGTTTAATCAGGAGTTAATTATCACCCTGCTGCTGCCTTATGCTGCAGGTACCAAGATTTTGTGATTGCCCCAGGCTGATGCTGACATTCTCCAGGTGAGCATGGGCCACGTCTGAGCTCATGCCCTCAGGTGCCTCTCAAGTGTCCTGTCTGTGCTCAGGAGCTTGGCAGTTACCCCTTACTAACCCCCTCCCAGAATCTACAAAGACCTTCTTTCTCTCCCTCTCTCTTCATCAGGAACATCAGGAACTCCTAGATCATGCCTAACAAATCAGTATCCATATGTAATACCGCAAGAACTGCTTACTTTTAAGAAAAGCAAGTTTTCGGCTGGTGCTGACCATTCCACAGCACAGTAGCTTGTTGGTCAAAGGACCCGCTCTAGATGAGCAAATTAACGTTCAGGTTCTTCCTCAGCCTGAAGGGCTGCCTCCCCTGAACGTGCCCCAAGTATTCAGCTGAAGAGCTCAGCAGTCCTATCGCTGAAAACAGTAACTATGCAAAGAAGAAACTGAGATGTCCTCAAAAAGACAGTGTGAAGCCAGAGAATCTTCTGCAGTCTAAGCTCTCTGTTTTAGGGATCCAAATACAAGGAGTTCTGTGTACAAGGAGGACTTCTCTGCATTATTAAGCTGCTTATTCCAAGAAATAGTGATTTAGTAATATAAAAAAGAATTTATGACCTTTATCTGTTGTTTCTCCACTAGTTAGCCTATACAGCTCCTTGTTCAGCCTTTGTATGATCCATTCTGGCACATATAATGTCCCTTATGCATTATAGAGAGAGCATCCACTAAATAGCCGTGGCTCTGTGTAAGACTGTGCCTCAGTTATTCACAAAAAACACAGAAGAAGGACAAGCAACGCCCATCTCAGATCTTAAGGACACTGAACTGTATGCTGGAAAATCTTTCATGCCTAGGGATAATTTGGTACAAAAACATTATGTTCACAGCGGCCATGTGTTTTACTTCTGACCTCAATATTGTAGCTTGCATTTTAGAGATGAGTTTTTCCTTCCTGACATTCTTTCTTATTTATGTACTTGGCCTCCAGTCATTCGTACTCACTATTTCTTGTCATCACAAGCATACTTTTGTGCCTGCTCCTACATTTTCCATTTCAACATAGCCTGTTGTGTGGCAGTTAAAATTTATTCATATTTATTTGGCATGTCTTTTTATTTCAGCCTAGGGAAAGAAATAGAAAGAAAGACTCACTCTTTTCTTTTTATTCTGTTTCTTTCACTGGCAATAGATGTTCCTGATCCTCCTCAGGCACCAAATGTAACTGAGGTGGGTGAAGACTGGTGTGTTATGACCTGGGAGCCTCCAGCAAATGATGGTGGATCACCTATCCTGGGTAGATACTTTTTTTTTTTTTGAGGTGATACTCTAATGTGGAAAGAGAGAAACACGCTCAAAATAATGGAAACTACACTGGGGAACTGCAATCTGAGTAGTCTGTTGCAAAAGTATTATTTCTGATCGTAGATGTTATCAACTATCTTCTTTTCTGATGCTTTGGGATTTGCAATTTTGCATGTTGCTGCAGTATCCTTCTCCCTATGGGATGGAGTTTGAAAGATAATCTATATGTTGTTATAATACTAAACTTTGGCCAATCACTCATTTTGAACGTCAGCAGGGTTTTTGGAAACAATTTCCTGAGCTGATAAATATCTTCCCATACACTAAACAAAGAGTAAAGTCAGTGTGTGGCCAACGCGCCGCTAGGACCAGGCCCTTTTCACTCTGATCTAAACACAGCCGTGTTGTAAGTCAAGTCTGAAAAAAGGTGGGTTTTTTGTTTGTTTGTTTTGGTCAATAGGGTATTTCATTGAAAGGAAAAAGAAACAAAGCTCCAGGTGGATGAGGCTGAATTTTGAGCTGTGTAAAGAAACAACTTTTGAGCCAAAGAAGATGATTGAAGGTGTTGCTTATGAGGTCCGTGTATTTGCTGTTAATGCAATAGGAATTTCCAAACCAAGTATGCCTTCAAAGTCCTTTGTTCCTTTAGGTAAGCAAGCATTCAATCTATTATAAGTATATAGAATGTGTCAAAATTGAGTGAATTTACCTATTGTCACATAAGTCATTTGATAAGATACATCTGAATAATAACTAATTTTCATCTATGCTATGAGGGTCATTTTGTTTTTCCAGAAAGGAATCACATATTTTACAGCATCCTTTTTTTAAGATAGTCTAAACCAGACCAGGCTATTTTAAAATCTTTTTATGTACTCTGTTATTATTTGTGCTTTAAATTACTGTATAAGTAAGTGATGTGTGAAGGGAGGTGATTATTGGCCTAATAACAGAGTAATCTGAAGAGTTTCCTGTATAAAGAAACAGATTTTCAAACTCCTGTGACAATGACAGATCCTTGTACAGAAATATTGCCTTCCTCTGCCGGCTGATAGGAGCTTCTGCCTTGCTCAGAGGCCCCCATGACACAGAAAAGAGGAGCAGAAAGGAAAAGGCTTTATCACTAGAGTGTGTTCTCCTCTTGTGAGAAAATACACGCTGTCCTAGGGCATGGTACACAGATCTCTACTGCTGTAGCTTTCACTGCTCTTCGCCCTTCTCAGCAGCAGGAACCTGACTCTCTTGGTTAAGCTCTGCACAAGTACTGAGTGAAGTACCTGTAATACACCATAAATGCAAAAATGTTGTAGTAGTAGTAGTAGTAGTAGTAGTAGTAGTAGTAGTAGTAGTAGTAGTAGTAGTAATAATAATAATAATAATAATAATAATAATAATAATAATAATGATAATAAAAATTTTCTACCTTGTTCTCCCCATCTGCTTTTTTCAGCTGTTACCAGTCCACCGACTCTCCTGGCAGTCGATGGAGTGACTGATACCTCAGTCACAATGAAGTGGAGGCCCCCGGACCACATTGGAGCAGCAGGTTTAGATGGCTATGTTGTAGAATACTGCTTTGAAGGAAGTAAGTGCCAGTAACTGTGGTGTATTGCTAGTAGTGAAAATAGGTGAGACTTTCCCCATTTTCTTTCCTATGGATGTCAGGTGTTTTAAGGCAAAAATTAACTAGCTGAAAATCCCAAATTGCAGGATTTTATTCAGTCTTCCCTTTAGTTTGCCCTCCAAATCCCTCCTGTTACTGTGATTTGACCTGTCTTACATTTGATCTGAATTCTAAAGAAAAAAAGGAAATCTGTTGTAGTGTTTTTGTAGTGTACCGAGTACTGCGTTGCTCATTTTCCTCTTCAGCAAAAGTTGAGTGCACTTTAGAGAGTAAATGGATGGATGGATAATAAATGGATGAATGGATAGATGGGTAGATGAGTAGATGGGAAATACTAAATGATACAAATTATGTGCAGGCTGACTGTTCTTTTAGGGACAGCAGGTCTTTTAGTGTGGTAATGCCTAGTTTAACATATTAGTAACTGTCTGCTTCAAACGACAGTTCATAGAGGTTCAGCAGCCTCCCCAGTAGATGACTGTAGACATCTTCTAGTCAAGCAAACATTGGATTTCAGGGTCGTTATACACAAGATCTTTAACTATATCCATCTCAGACATAAAACTATATGGGAGTAAAAAAAGCCTAAAGATATAAGAGACAGAATAAACTCAGGAGAGTGAATATGAAGTTGTAGAAAACACATACTGTACAACCAGGAGGTTTGTTGATCAAACAGCAGAACCTCAGTATTTCCCCACAGATTTTCTTCTGACTTGGCATCACATGAAGTCTGTTTTCAAAAAATAAAATCTAGCAGCTCTTGGGTAAGTACTAAATACAATAATGTGGCATATCCAGTATCCAGCCACTGTGTCCAAGTGCTGATCAGCAGGATTGCAGAAACTCTGTATGTTTGGAAGAAGGGAACATAGTTTTGTTCAGCTCAACCAGCTGCTGATGTTATCAGCGTTGTTAACCTAAACGATGCATCGGGTATGTTTTACATCAGGGCACTTATTTCAATTAAAGCTTTTTACAAATGCAGCCCGCACTCTGGAGACAAGACGTAGAGAGCAGAACTGTGGTCTGATACCACAGGAGCGATGTTCCCTCCGCTCTCGCGTGGCCGAGTGGGCCCTGAGTTCCCTCTTGGGCGACAGGGCGAGAGGAAGAACCACCACTGCCTTTGCTGAGGAGCACTCAGCAACTTGTAGTTGGATGTGTGTAAAGAACAGGAGCAGTTTGCAAGAAGCTTAGAGTTCTGGAGATGATTAACTGGAGGCACATACGGCTGGAAGGGTAGGGAGGGTTTCCTTGTGTGCCGGGAGGAAGCTGTGGGAACATCTCAGGAGGAGAAAGCACGCGCTTTGACACCTTCTCTTTCCACTGCACAGACATGTACTCGCTACAGAGGCGAGTGACAATATGAGAGCTGTGTATTAGGTGGCTGGCAGTTAGTCGGGTGGTTGGGGTGTTGTTTTGCAAGAAAGAATTTCAACATTACAGTCACAAATCCATTGGCATTAGACTATGTGATTCACTGCCATATAAGGCAATAAGAGGGGAAATATATTTCTGATAATGCAAACTATATTACTCAAACAAAATTTTCAAAACTTCCTTTTAAGATCTGTCAGTCAAAAAAATTATTGTATACCTATTGAATGGAACAAATTCTTTACTTTTTTTTTCCAGATAGGTTTAAAACATATGAAGATACAACAAAATGGCAGTCAAGACTGTCATTTTATTGTTACCCACCTCAGTTAAAATACAGTGGATACAGTGTATTTTACATAGCTTTTTGAGTGCTTATGTATATGTATATATGCCTATCACATATGCATATACATCTATATATACACAATAAACATTAGTTATGTATATATGTTATGAAAATGTTTAGGAAGAAACAAGCTTAAAATGCCAATAAAAAGAAAAAGTAACTTACTGTAGATCTTTCTTTATGCTGAGTTCTTTTTTTCTTTTCTTGCAATGTCTCAGTGCCTCCTTTTCTCACTTTTTATAGTGCCTGTTTTGCCTCAGACTAATTTTTTATATTTAATAATTCTTTTTTTAATTCCTAGGTACCTTTCTTTACTATCTATGTTCATTCTGTTGCTCTTTTCTTCTTAGTTCTGTGCCTATAAACCCATTTGTCTTTACCTGTTCTTTCATTTTCATCACTGAGGTTGTTTTGGCGAGGGTTTTTGAGTCTTCTCTATCACAGCAATCTTTAGGGAGAATCACAAGGATAGATATTTAGAAGGTATTTGGATATTTAGAAGATACCGTTAGAAGACGTCATAATTTAGAAGAGTCATGTTTGGGGAACGTTGGTTTGGCTTCCTCAAAAAAATTTATTTCTCTTTATTCTGGATCTCATAACTTGATCTCCATGCAGGACCTTTGGACTTCCTTAGCTACAGTAATATCCCTGAGAGGTCTGTGGATATGCTGCAAAACTGGGGTCTCATTATGAGTACCTGAAACCGGCATTGCATAGGCATCACTAGCATCAGAAATATGAATATATTCCCTTTCCCGTGGCCTGTTTAGAACATCCAGCTTGAGCCTCTGGCTGCAGTGGTGATTCAGATTAGCGCAAACCTTGCTGACACTGGAAAAGTAGTAGTAAATTAGTAATTCTTAGCAATGTACACTTCTTACTGGTTCTTGTGTGACGTTTCAAGGGAAGTCTGAGGAGCTCTAGTTTTTCCTGCAAAATTATATTTATTTGCCATCAAAGGGTCAAAGGGCCATTTTACCTACAGAGCATCTGTTTTCATAGCTACTAAAGGGGCGGTCTAGCGAGGTGGTGTGGTTGTTTTTGTTTTTGTTTTTGTTTTATCTGAGATCTTGCCCATGTATCCAATCAGGAACATAAACAGATTATGGATAATATTTTTGCTATCCTGAAAATTGACAAATCCAGGGCAGGGATAACCTTGGCCACAAGATAAAGCCTTTGTGATTACATCATGTCTACTCTTATTCATGGTTTCTGTCTTATTTAATTTTCATTCTCTGATGCCTTTAGCTATATATGTATTCTCTTCCTCTGTCTCCTTGACTACTTTTCAAGCCTTCTCTTTTTCTGTCTCTCTTGCTCAAAATTCTTTTCTGAGTTTCTTCTCTTTATGATGTTTTGTTCTCCTCTTACACTTTCTCTTATCATCATTTTTGCTTCATTTCTCTGTCTTCCAAACACTCCTTTAGTTCATCTTTCCAGGACTATGATTGTTCAGACAAAGTAAAACCATCTTCACCTGCTTTCTCTTTCCTGTCATCATCATGCATAACATCTCTTTGATCTAGATACCCCCTTCCTGCCTCTTTCTTCCCTGCAGACTCTCTAAATACAGGTCTTCTAAATCTTTAAAGCCTAGCAGTGATCTTTGCAGTCTTACTAACTGGAAATGCTAACTCCTGACAAAATGCTCCATCTGTGTGAAAGTGGGTGTCTCTGATTAATCTTAATGATGGATTCTCACAAGGTTTATCGACAGATCTGGTTGATGAAATGGTGGAGCCACCTTATAACATAGCAGGTACGGTCTTCAGCAAAGGGTATAAAGCTTCTTTAAGGAAAGAGACCTCTCTTTAAAATAGCTTTCTGAGAGTATGATTGATTTCTGGGGGCACCATCTACAGAATTTGCTTCATTGCATGGGAGGGGAGTGGGGAGGGATTCAGGAAACTGAGTCACTGACTGCAACCCGCTTGTGTTAGAAACTGAAAGCAGCAGCTTTAAAGAAAAGTTAATTCCTGAAAAATAAGATGCACACTTATGAAAATGCATCACGGGATTGTGCATTAAGACTCTAGGCTGCTCTAGCTTATGGATGGTGCTCTTGTCTTTTATGCCAATGTTATAATGCCTATTTTTATAAGATGCAGAAGGTATTGATACTGATGTGCTGCTATATAAATCTAACTCCAAATGTCAAGGTGTCAGCAGTGTAGAAGTCCTGTGTGCTTGGTAGATGGGATGGGAAAGAAAGTATCATGTGTATCATTAGAGCTTTTCTGAATGTACTGTTTCAGTGGTTCTATGGATTATATGCAAGCAGTAGGATAAAAAAAATAAATGGAGAGGGCTGTAATTATGGGAATGTTTATGATACAGCTTTCCTGGTCTAAAGGCACCAGGAGAGATGGCATGTCAGTGCATTTTGTAAATACTCTGTGCTTCTGTCATCTCCGTGCTTGGAGGGTATTTTCAAGGGGACTCAGCACTGGTCTCATTGTGATATTATTGAAAAGAATTCTAAATCCCATTGCTCCCCAAGGAAGCTGTTAAAGCAATGCTGAATGCTTTTGGAAATATACTCTATGTCCCCAACAACCTTGGTTTTTATCAAGGGACTTTAAAGCCTTATGAGATTTCTCTCATGTAAAACTGAAAAGTAGCCATATTCTAAAAACATTGTTTATCTAAGTATAAACATATAATCAGCTGAAATCCATTACAGTTAGAAGCATATTTCCTATGCATGGCTAAAGTGAATCAATATCATGTTACACCTTAATTAGAAAACAAAATAAATGGATTCTTCAATGTATTTTCAGTTACCTTTGTGTGATTTTTCCTCATTGGTGCCATGGTCATATTCATAATTCCCTGTTCCTTTGCTTCTCCCTCTCACCTTCCTACCACTCAACTAGCGGATGAGTGGATCGTGGCTAACCCAGAACTGACAGACAAAACGAAGTTTACCATCAACGGCCTGCCGACTGGCTCAAAAATCCTTGTGAGAGTGAAAGCTGTGAATGCTGCTGGTGAAAGTGAGCCGAGGTACCACCCACAGCCTATTTTAGTCAAGGAAGTGATAGGTAAGAGTCTCTTATGCAAAAATACTCTGCTTCCATGCTTAAGTATTTTTATGACTAATACATACTAGTTAATCATATATGTCCATGCAAAGACATTCTGCAGTACCTAGAAATCTTTTTATTTCTTTCATTTCTGTGACTTCGCCTCCCAAGGGAAGTCTGAGATCTTTCATCACTGCTTGGGTTTTGAAAATCTTTTATTCCTGCAGAACTAGAACTCGATTTTCCCTTTGTTAAACAGGGCTAAGACTTTCACCCCTTTTTATCATCATAGCATTTGAGATCACAAACGCTGACAATGTACTGAATGTGACATTGTGGGGCCCAGATGTGTCACGCTAAGATACGTCACTCACTAGTCACTTCTAGGAGCTATAGACCACACATTTTGATACTAGTAACGATCAGCACCAGTATTGCCCCACTTATAAAAGACGATAAATGTAAAATATGAGCTTTCTTTTTCCCTTTTTAGAACCTCCAAAGATTCGTCTACCAAGACACTTAAAACAAACCTATACGCGGAGAGTCGGAGAAACTGTGAATCTTGTTATTCCTTTCCAGGTAAGAACTAAAAACACAGAGAGAAAAATACAAGGCTAATAATCTTTGCAAGGTCAATAAAAGAGCTTGTTCATTGATACACTGCTCCTAAGAAGTTAAAACAGTATTTGTGGTTATTCTCTATGCTGAGGCATTCCAAAAAGGGGTGAGGTTACTCTATTTGGACAGTGCATGTATGCTGCTCGTCTCCAAAGGGGCACAAATCCCACAGGAATCCTAGTGGCATGCACTCTTGTCTTATTTAAATTGGGCACTAAATTGGGCACTGCCTTACCCTCAAAGAAAGGCATCTCACCCCATAACACTACATGTCAGTATGGTCTATCTAACAACCATTCCAACAAAATTCACCAACAAAAGAATAGCCATAGGGATCCCTAAAGGTCCAGTCTATTACTTAGATGCCTTTTGTTTACTGTCAGTTTAGAAAATACGGGCACTTCTAGAGGGTAAACTTTTTGTTGTAGTTTTTTTATTATTATTATTATTATTTTCCTTTTTCTTTTTAGAAATTTGGAAATTGTGTGTGCAATTTTAGCCTGAATTTGCAAATATTTTTCAGTCAGCTTCTTAAAAAATGCTGCAGTGCAGGTGAATTAATGGGATTGCCTCTCAAATGCTGCATGACTTTCAAAGACTTCCTACTGTTTATTTCAGGGTGATTTTAATTTCCCCTTTAAGACTAACACGGATTTTGCTCTCAAAATCATTTAATTTTTTTTTTTCTGACTTCTTACAGGGAAAACCAAGGGCAAAAGTATCATGGAAGAAAAATGGTGCTCCGGTAGACAAGAACCAGATCAACATCCGCAACACTGAAAATGACACCATCATCTTTATCCGAAAGGCAGAAAGGAGCCACTCTGGACAATATGACATGAAAGTGAAAGTAGAGAACCTGGAGGACAAAGCTACGATAGATATCCAAATTGTTGGTATGTTCTGAATCACTGAAATAAATGCATGCCGGAAAAGCCTACACCAGCCATGGCAATACAGAGGTATTGCAAGGAGAGCATCTTTCTCTACGGTGATTACTCTCCACATCAGATTAGTTGAATTTACAGTTTCTAAATAAACCTCCTTAGAAAACGGCAGATGCTCATCAGAAAATCATAGAATCAGAGAATGGTTGAGACTGGCAGGGACCTCTAGAGACCATCTAATCCAACCCCCTGCTCCAGCAGGGACACCCAGAGCACAGGGTGGCATCCAGGTGGGTTTGGAAGATCTCCAGAGAAGGAGACTCCACAGCCTCTCTGGGCAGCCTGTTCCAGGGCTCCGTCACCCTCACAGGAGAAGTGAAAGAAGTTCTTCCTCACATGGAGATGGAACTTCCTGGGTTTCAACTTATGCCAGTGCTCATTCAGCACTTCATTGCTTTGCTCTTCATGTTCTTGCGTATCTGGGATGGATGGTTTTTCCTGTTGAGTGGTAGAAATGGCTAGAAATAGTAGCAAGTTTTTCCTCCATGTAACGTGAAAAGCTCCTAAATGTTGAAAATATGTGAAAGAAGAAAGACAAGGAAATACATTTACTTTTCTATCATTCTGGTTTTTTTACACAATGTGCAAAACTGATACACTGGCTTTAAAATGATTGGCTATTCTTGTTTTAAGAACATATTTTCAGTTGCTTAAAACCTTCCTTATTCAATTAAAGAACATATAGTTCATGCCCACAAAGTGGTCAAGTTATAGTTTTCCTAGTTTTGACATTCCGTAATTTTTTTTTTTTTTATTTTGCAATTTGACTGTCTTTTGAGTTTGGGTTTGTCATGTGTCTGTGTAAGAAAGAGTGAGCATGCAAACACAGTGGAAGCTGCCCCGTTTTCATTACAGACCGCCCAGGCCCTCCGGAGGTGGTCATGATCGAGGACGTCTGGGGAGAAAACGTAAATTTATCATGGAAGCCACCAAAAGATGATGGCAATGCTGCCATTACAGGATACACTATTCAAAAAGCAGACAAGAAGAGTATGGTAAGTAATAAGCAGATTTTAAAAAGGCTGATGTAATTGTGAATTTCTTCCTTTTAATTAGGGAAAAGCCTATTTGCTTAAAGGAGTGTAGATGGACAAATCATTGACTGGTCAATGTTTGAAAAATGTGCAAAGCACTTTTTAAAATCTCCTGCTTATTGTGTCTAAAATCTAGAAATGGAAATATTTTCAGATGATGCAAAAAGGAGTAACAGGGAAGGACGTGTACTTGAGGAAAGTAATTCTGCCTTTTTCCTTTTTCTCAATATGGAGAATTAGAATTAAAAACTCAAAACTCAAAAATCAAAATTAAAAATTAATTAAAAATTAGAATTAGCAACCTTCAGGCCGCAGGTTGCTACTAGAATCCAAATGAAGCACTATTGCTTTTAGCCCTGTAATGTTGCCTTATGGAGCTTCTAAAGCCATTCCTTGCTGCACATGGGGATGATACAGATGTAATTTATAAAATGCTTTGAGATTTACAGATGAAAAATATGACAAAAAGATGGTTATTATTTTCACTAAACAAACATCTATCTTATACTTTGTTAAGACAGAGGAGTTGGATTCTTACATTTAATACTAAAAATGTGAACACTGGAAATCTAGGATGTAATCTTGGGGATCTAAGATAATGTTTTTGCCCCAAAAGAGCTTGAATATGTTGATGTGCTCCATGGTCTGATCAATTATCTCCCTTTAGGCCTCTATTTCCCTTCCCATTCTTATTTTTTTTCTTCTTCTTCCTTAGAGCATAGCACGAGCTGGTCTCTGTACAGCGAGCACGACAATGATGTCCCATCTCTAAGTTACTGTTTTAAGGAGAAAGAAACAACAGCATAGGCTAGGGCCCAAAGTGTCATGGGACATCCACAACATGGTTTTCCTGCATTAACTCTAGCATGGAATGCTGTGGTTCTAGCACAGCTGGCCTTCTACAGGTGGTCAGGGTCCCAAAACACAGCTTCTTAAAAATAGTTTCCCAGGTTAGAAAACGGGAACACCTCAGGTTCTATGGAGTGCCAGTTCATTTCTGAATATGGTCCAGGAACCTCAACACAAGTTCATCCTTATAAAGTACCTCTTTAGAAAAACATTTAAGTAGAAAATAAAAAAAAACACCCAACAAAAAAACCCTAGGTAGGACAAAGGAAAGAAAAGCAAAAATGTTGTTGTGATTGTTGCGAAAATATTGTGTTCTACATCAGCAGTATTTTTAGCATTATTCTCCTTCATGTCTGTTTACTCTTTAGCTATTGTACAGGACAGAGTCCACATGACCTGTTTAAAGTGATGACTTTTTTGCTATGATTCTTGCAAGTGTTACAAAGACAGGTGCCTGACACAGGACACACTTTAATGCTTAAAAGATGTGCACAGTGCTAAAATTGGAGGAATTCCAAGGGGATACCAAGGTCACATCCACGCTAATTTGTTCAGGGACAGGACAAGAGTTTAGCTGTTCCTGTCTTCTAATTGCTTTGATTGCAGAGTAATATGCACTGCCTGAATTTCTAGAGTTGCTTATTGCAGACTCATAGCACCTTGTGTTTGCAAACTGTACCTCAAGTTGTAATCACATGAGAATCTAGATGACTTTTATATTATTCTCCACTGAGCTCTCTGTTGTTGTTGCAGACTGAGGCCCTAAACCCACCTCCCCGTCTCAAGTTTTGGATTTGGCTTTCAGTCTGGAGGAATCACCTGGATAAAGTTACATTTCTCATAAACAGTCTCTGGAAGAGGAGGCAGATGAGCGCACTGGCCTCTTGCAGTGCATATTGCTGTAAAGTGATTTATCCGCAGCAATATCCTCTGCCAGCAGAGCGGAGTGGGACTGAGGGCGCCTCAATTAACTCCCGTTAGATTCCCCTCATTAATACACCCACAGAAAAATCTCTTGGTCCCCTAGGCCTGAGGGGGCCCTCCGGGTGTTAACGGATGAGCCACGGGGTGCCGTGCAGGAGGCTCAGCCTGTGCGTGTGTGTTTCAGGAGTGGTTCACCGTCATCGAGCACTACCACCGCACCAGCGCCACCATCAACGAGCTCGTCATAGGGAACGAGTACTACTTCCGCATCTTCGCCGAAAACATGTGCGGCCTCAGCGAGGACGCAACCATGACCAAAGAGAGCGCCCTGATCGCCAAGGACGGTTAGCTGAGTAGCGATTGCTTATCCCTCGGGAAGCGGGGGGGGCTTCGGAGTCAGGAAGGGGATGAGAACTAAAGGCCCTGTCTGCCAGCATCCACAGATACTCCCAGGCCAAGGATCGGGTGTGATGAACAGCTAATGAGCCATAGGGTCATTCTCAGTAGGACGTTTCAAGCTAGGACTCTACCTTTGTGGCTTGTCCAGTTGGTCCATAATTTGTTTTTCAAGAGTGGGATGCTTTTCTCACATCCCATCACTCTCTGTGATCTTGGATCTCAGACTCCTGTCACGACTAGCTGATCATAGTGGACAGGAGCTGAAGGAGGTGTTGAGAAGCTGCCTGTTGAAAGCAGTAGGTTACTGCATCCCTGTGGAATCTTCCAGCCCGTTTCAGGGCTGATCCAAGAGGAAAGCTTAACCCCCACTGGGCATCATTTCCAGGGGGAGCAGGACACACTTGGAATTTCTGTTGTGCCAGGAATCCTGCCATTTCAGACAGCGTGAGTGTTGAGGCGCTTGAAAAAAAAATCAAATGAAAACGTTAATTGCCATTTTATGGACGGAAAATTCTACAAACAAGTGGTTTAAAGGAAGAATCAAGCCAGTTCACATCAGTTTGTCAGAAAGAAAATATACGATTTGGAGGACAGACAACATATGTAACTGACACAGACAGGGATTTACTTCCCCAGAGCAGAAAATGGTGTAGCCCCGGGGAGGAACAGATAAAGAAAATTATTTCAGACTCCCTGATATGTGATAGGGAGTCAGGCAACCTCAAAATGAAATTCTCTAGGTTTTGGGGCTTCTAGCAGTGGAATGCTGGAGTTTAAGGGACTTTCTGGGTCTGGTCTCCACAGTGGGCAACAAGGTAGCCCTAGAGTCTCCAGTGTGGAAACATATAACATTGCAAGAATGTAAATCATAGTCTTGGGAAAAAGCCCCCATTCCCATGCAACCGCTAGATTACCTGCTGCACAATTAGAAGAAATCCGTCTTTCATCAAACATGCTTTGAAACTAAGAGATTCTGCCAAATTAGCACTTTGCACCGGCAAGTTGCTTCAGATAAAAACTCCTGCTTAGCCCTACATACAAACATTGTGGACCATGAGAACAGTCAGTCTAAGTTAAGGGACAGAGATGACAATTCCTAGAGTGTACATTGGCCACAGACAATTCTTGATCATCAGAAAAAATGAGCATCTACATTAAAGGCTGAAGACTTGAAAGTGTTGATACCAGAATTCACTTTCACTATTAAAAAAGATATTTTTTGCTCTTCATCACTCTTACTTACCCTGTCATGCTGGCAAGTATCAGGCCTAAGCTTGCATTGGGATCCCTGTGAGAGCTTGGATCAGGTGTCAGTAAGGCAGAAAACTTTGAGGCTACCTGTGCTCAAGAATTGCACAAATGGAAACACCACCTATGTCCGTACATAAAGCAGTGCAGATCAGAACAGATTCAAGCTCTTGGTATTTTTCTCAGATTCCAAAATATTTAGCTACATTATAACCCTTCGTTAATATGTTGCATTTTCATTTCATAGGCAAAGTCTACAAATACCCAGTTTACGATGATTTTGACTTCAGCGAACGACCCCTGTTCACTCAGCCTTTAGTCAACACGTTTGCCGTAGCCGGCTACAATGCTACCTTGAATTGCAGCGTCCGGGGCAATCCCAAGGTAAGGCACATCATCTCTTCACAGAATCAGTTAGACCACAAGAGAATTTAATCTGACAATAAAAATGGTAACACTGCTTTAATCATTGATCTCATTCATCAGCCAGGTTCAAGGAGAAGGCATGGCATAGGCTCTAAAGAACACAGAGCAGGAGTTGAGAAAGGTCCTCGAGTATTCTTCCTAGCTCTGCCACTGATTTACTCTGCCACTGCTGTAGTCCCAGACTCCTTCTACCCCTGCTTTAACTAGCTGTGCTATAGGGATTGTAGTAGTTATTAATCCACAGATAACCCAGTGAAAGGACAGGACCTCAGCAAACGACTGGGCTATGCTGGACCCAGCTATATGGTTAGTATGTCAGAAAAGATGGTTGCTAAAATAATACCATAATTATTCTGTAAAAATCAAGTTGTTGCTTAAGATTGCATTGCAAAAGCACAGGGGGACCACATAGGCTCTTAGACTATTGTGCAACAAATCTTCCTATTTCTTGTGAGTTGTGTCTCTGTGTTCCTTTTTCCAGTGCAAAAAAAAAAAAAGAATTGATTGGATAAAATGAGAACTCAGGGGATTTATTTTAAGAACATGTTCACTGTTTATTGTGCATTGTTTATAATATTAGTATTTATTATTATTATTATCTGTTTCTGACCATTCTGTGTGGAAATTACTTAAAAAACACACTTTACTGATTAACTTGGAGGATTATTCAACTTTAAGAGAATATTCACCAAAAGATCAGAGATATTTCTGGTCACAGGCCTGTGCATGTGGTTTTGCTTCTGTTTCTACCGCAGCCCAAAATAACCTGGATGAAAAACAAAGTGATCATCATGAACGACCCGAGATACCGCATGTTCAGTAACCAAGGCGTGTGCACCCTGGAGATCCGCAAGCCCAGTCCGTACGATGGAGGCACGTACACCTGCCGAGCCATCAATGAACTTGGAGAGGCAGAAGTTGACTGCAAACTGGAAGTAAAAGGTAAGGGGGTTCAGTCATTGCAAATGCCTTGTTTACCTCAACACCACCAAAGTAGGAGTCAAAATATGAAAGCCAAAAGGAGATTCAAAAAGACTCTCTTAAAAACTTTCCCCGATGTAAATAATAGTTTGATTAGGATAAAATAAATGATACTGCTAGCTTTGTTACCTCTTTGAGGGCAAGCCTCTTGTGCTTATGCTAAACCCTCTTCCCACCTCCCAGTTCAAGCATTCATTGCTTGCAAGGGCCGTTTTATAAGCAAGACCATGATAGGCTATAACCCCTAAAGCTACACCACTTAAGTCTATATATATATATGTATATAGTTATACCACAAATTCTAGTAAAGCTCATTCATGGGAAATGTGTTTGGTACATGTAAAGAAAAAATATCATCTTGGATAGGAGGTAGATCTCAGGAGATGTAAATGGAAGAAGGGCAGAGGAAGAGAACAAAAAGAAAGATTAGTTCAAGGCACATCTTGTCTGCCACAAAATGGTCTATTAAATTAAACAAAAATTTGCCTTCAAGGAAATCCTCTAAAGGTAGTTTTTTAGCAAAACTGTGTGAAAAAACAGTACTGTTTCCAGAGACACAAGCTGGTTGATAGAGTTGCTGTATTGGCTTTATCAACACAGTATTCAAAATCATGGATTTTCCAAATATAGGAAAAGAGGAAGAAGTTAAACTTTTACAGCCAAAATCTTTATTTTCATTAATATTTTCATTTTATGAATTCCAAATAGCTTAGCATTTGCTAGGGTGTTATGAATGGCAATAGTGTTTGGATTGGAATACCAAAGACTAATCTAGAGAGAATATTTTTTAGGAAAAAAAAATTGCTTGTAAAAGATCGGGTCACATTTAGATGTGCCAGCTTCCACCACAAGCTTTTTGCCTTGATTAGAGGGGGGGAAAAAAAAAAAAGGTATTTCTGAAAGAACAGTTTTGAGGTCTAAGGCAAGCTGCCTAAAGCCAGCCAATAGGAAGTAGCTAGCTCAGGAGTTTATTTGGAATTCAGGCTGTGTGCATGAATCCCCAGCTACATTACAACCATCACGCACATTTACAGTGAAAACCAATATGTTTAATATCCTTGTGAATTGTGCTGTCTTTGTTTTGGATTATGACTCACATATTCTGCCATTACTGATGTATTTTGCCCCACAGCTCAAATCTGCTAGCAAGGAAACACTGCAGTACAAGTTCGGTCTAGAAAGTTGTACATATTGCTAATGAAATAGGCGTAATATCATGTTGCTTAATTGGCATGATTTGTTTTTAAGATGTTATGTTTAAACAATCATGTCCTTGTCTCAAAAGTATGAATTTTTTCCTTAATCCCAAGCCAACTTTCTATTTCACAGGATGATATCACTTCCTGAGAAGGTTGTTTCATTTGTTCTTTCTGTCAAAAGACCAAGTTTGCTATTTCATTAAATATCATAAATCACCAAGCACTAAAGCCCTCACCCATTTACACACGTTTCTCACTTTTTAGTCTTCATCATTTTGTTTGTAGCATAACTAAACACTACATTTTGAGTAAATGAAGTCTTTTTTTATTAATATCCTATTAGTTTTAAAAAGAATTTCTGTCATATAATGTGCAGAGTACTACAAAAACTTCTTTGAAATATGAGATAACTCGAGTAATGTCAGTCCAGTTTAGGAACTGCAAAGTCCAGATACTGCCCAAGAATTCATACTGTTCTTCAGAAATTCCATTTCCAGTTGTCATGAACTTACGATGCTTATGCTGATCTTGGAGCTTTTTATCACTGCAGGGATCATAACTTGTAGCTTGCTGGTTATGAAGCATGATATAAGTGCCATGTCTTCATTCAGGTTCCCCTTGCAGCAGATTGTTTATCAACAGTGGGGCCTGGCCTGTGCTATAGTTTTTGTGAGATGAGTTTAGGATTCAGTTTCTTACTATTGAACATATTATGTAGCGGTATCTGAAAAACACTGGAAATGCTTAGATCCTTATCCAGTCAATTATAAGTAATTTATTGAAATAAAACTTCATTGTTCTGCCCATTAAAGCAGTAGGTACACTTGAGATGACCTACTCAAAAAGTTTTACTGACATATTGATTTAACAAAGTGCACCCAGCAACATGGCAAGAAACATCTAGAGTGGGTGGCAGCAAGGACAGAGAAGCACTCGAACAGAGTCTCTGCAGAGGTTGTAGAGCCTCTACAAGAGGTAGTAGAGCTACCAGGTGCTTTTAAGGGCAGTTTAGTCAAATGACAGCAGGAGAGTTTGTTAGGGTTGAGTGATGCTTCTTAGGCTTAAGGGCTTTGGGCTGGGTGTCAAGGCCAGCTCCCTGCTGCAGCAGGACAGATTTAGCTGTCACGTTGGTCTCCTTCCTAAGGAACGCCTGGATCAGGAATCCGCAGGGCGCAGACTCCATATAGCTGTTGCAAGGGTTCATTGCTGACAGTCTGCAAATAACTGTCAGTCTGATGAATTCAGGGAACACAGCACCTGTAACTGCACAAACCAGGCTAGGTGCAAGCCTTGCTGAGCGGTACAGGCAAAGGCAAACACCTATTGGGCCACCAGAGCATTAACAGCAGAATTGAATTATACCGTATTTCAGCCTTCCATCTGCTTATCTGTTGAACTACTATTCTCTCAAATTGTTCATTTAGGAGGGATGTTCAGCTTAACTGCGCATCATGTTTCTGGTTCACTGGAAATAGACTGCAGCATGTGTTTGTGTGTATATATATGTGTGTGTGTGTTTACATGTGTAGGTTAAGCTAGTTCAGCTTGACTCCAACAAAGCTCAATGAGGATCTGAATCTAGAACTGGAGTGTAGCTGAACGTTACCTCAATAAGACCAAAAGGATCAAGGCTATGCTGCATACCTGGTGAACCTATTAGCTGCAGTGCTATTATTATAGAACTTTTAATAGTAAGCTATGTCAAAAAATGCTGTGCTATGCAAATGTATATATTGCAGTAAATTATATTTCCTCAAGTTGTCTAGGATGTCTTTTATCTGTCTATTTGTGAGCTGTTGCAGATTGCAAGTTTGTCATGTGTATATATATGCACAAGCCTAGAAATGCCACAGAATAACTGAGAGAGCAGTCTAGGATTTCAGATTTTACATAGCGTTTGAACAACTGAGGAACTGGGAATACTCAGGCCATGAATGCTCTCACTATGCTACACTTTTCTACTTCCCCAGCCATTTGCTTACAGTATTTTAAGTGTCAATTTAAATCCCCTATCTAGCTGTTACTGATTTAATTTAATTAAAATTTAATTTCTGGAAAGGTTTTAATGGCAACCATGAGCACAAAACCAAATTTAAACATTTCAAAGTCCTTACTTTGTCCCCAAATATTGTTGTTTTTTGCATTTGCTTCTGTTATTTCAGCTAGGGAGAACTTCTTTCTTCTACTTTCAGTTTTGCTAAGTGAACTTAAAAATGGAAGTTGCATCCTGCTCGGCACAACTGTATGTGCAGCGACTTTTTAAGAAATATGTGTGCTGAAAAATATCATGTTGCTATTTATAATACATTTTAGAGAAGAGAATAGCTCTACTTCACATATAACTTCAACAATGACAGAATCTCATATTCTTTTACGCTCATCTTACTAAGGAAAATAAAACCCAGATATTTTGATATTTAAGTTTGTTGAGGCAAATCCCTAAAACCAGCTGTGAATCTCTCTCTACAAATGATAAGGAAATGACTCCTTATTAACTTAACTGAGGGTCTATGAAAATAAAAGCATGATGCTCTATCTTATCATGAAACAAGTGGGTTTTGGAGAATGTTCACCTGACAAGCAAAATCAAGATCACTCTGATAGGCTAATGATAGCAAAGATGCTATATGAGAAATGTTGCAAAATAAGGTGTTGAAATGAACTGAAAAGATTTTCAAATGAGAATAAACACCACTGTAAATATTCTGATTCTGCAGTGATATATCACGGCGTAATTACCCCAGGAGAACCATGCTTCTTGGCGGGGAATAATCAGGTTTAAATAAGCATTACTCCGCTGGACATTCCATTTCATTCCCTTCCTCTCTTTTCAAATAAAAATGTGTTTCCTGCATGCGAAGTGTGTATTTACCTGCTTTTTCTTTTTTAGATTAAACTAGTTAGTGGCTCATGGCATAGAATGTCTATGTCACATGAGCAAAGAAGGACAAATTAATCAAGAATAAAGAAATTGAACTTCAGAGTCACAAAATATTTTGATGTATTTCTGCTGTCACTGGGCATAGAACCACTTGCACATAGAAAGAATTTATTTAATAATCGTAGCTACGTTTGGCCAGAAAAGTGAAGTCTTTCAAAAGATAGATAGAAATTAGCATTTCAAAAGCTAAGTTAGTTTGTTAAAGTTACTGAAACTAATTTATGATACAGAAGGATCATAATGTTGTTTGCAATTCTTAAAAAGCATTCCTGATTATAGATTAGCCTCTAATTCTTAATTGGTGCTCAAATTGTTATTCTATCCCTGCATTTAGACTACAGAAATCTTGCATTTAGACTACAAAAATCTAAAGATAAAATCTTGATTCAGTTGCTCCTACTCCATATGCTTCTACAGGAAATTTTAAATTCAGTATCAGTGAATTTTACTGGCAGAGAATTTGGCCCTTTCTCTAAAAATGTTTTTAACATTGCCCAAATCCAGTATATTGATAGAGCAGTTTTAAAATTATGAGATGCCCAGAAATTTTTTTCTACCATTTTATGCATCAAAATTGACTTTCCAGCCTAAAACATGTTAGGCTAGATAACGTTCCTGTAGTATCTGAAGTTTTAAGGTACTAAATGGCTACAATAGTTACAAAGTTAAGTGTTTTTCTATGTATATATATGTATGTATGTTCTGTAGAGTCAAATTGCTTAATGAAAGAGCTCCTATAAAGTAAATGGCATGCTTTATGTAAATGTCAATGTGTGACAAGGTACATATTTTAATGCATAGCTATGTAATCCATCCGTACTTGATTATTTTGCCTTAAAGAGTTTCAACATATATATATATGTTTCAGTGTTACGTGTGTGCTTTTTTCCCATGGTGGAAAACACTATATATATATATGTGTTAGCTGCTTTTGAAGCTACGTTTGGAAACTTTGTCAGGTGCATAATTTGATTCCAGTCAATACTCTAGACTAATTACAGCAGTTACAATTACTTGAATATATTAATATAGCTTTACACATTACTGATAATTTTGAAGTGGAACTGGATCCCTACCTTTTACTCCTCATGTGCTTTTATTCCCACATATTTTACATGACTAAGGATTAAAACATCACGTTGCCGTAATTGTAAACATAATTTTACTCAACATTTTCTCTCCACTTTTGTGTTTGTGATTCGATGGTTACTTCTCTTTCTCTCTTTCCCTCAGTTACACAATAAGGATTTTTGAATGTATATTGTCATCTAAGGTAAGCTTTCATATGGTTCTTGCATATGAAGCTTATGTCTGTTTTCACGTCATACAACGTTTGCCTAGTATGGCATGATTTTCATTATGCTACTTAATGAAAATGTTGTTGGAATGAGTAGCATGATAGTTTTAATGCATATTAAAGTCAGATCTTTATAATAATTGCTTGTGACGGTAGCCCTGTTAGTAATATATCCTGTATTTTCTAATAGTGCGCATGCTTCGGTGGATTTTAACACAGCATGGGTTAAGATAATTCATTAGTGTGAATAAAATACAAGTAATGAAAGCGCATTCTTTACCTACAGACAGTTCTTTGTGTATCGGTGTACACCTCTACATAAATGAAAAGTTTATTCAACACTTAATTTCCTTTAAAAAGGGAATATTTTTTTATCACAATGTGCACCTCATGAATTGAAAAGAATGCTAAAAAGCATGCCTTTTTCTTTTCCTTTTTTTTTTTTTTTTGGTCTGTATTGTGCATCCATCTAAAGCGGGAAGCAAACAGGTCGGAAACGATGACACTGTTAAATGAGAGGCACAGTTACTTATAATCCGTAGTGACTAATAGCACTTTAACTGGATGATCTTTGTGTTAATAAAGGTTATAGATTCCTTAAATCTGTAATCAGAATAATTGTTGTATGTCAAGATCAGCTCCATTGCGTTTAGCTGAAGCCCTCAAAGGTGGTAGCATCTTCCTCTTGAAAATGTGCTTTTGCTTTAAAAATTTGGTGTCCCCCCGAAAAGGCTGAGAAGGTAAGTGCAGTTATTATGTGGTTTGCAACTTGCAGGATGGGATAAACACACAGACTTGTAAGGGAAATAGCAGTATGCAGCTTTCTTACCACATATGCCACTTTTCCCCTTGAAAAAGGGACAACCGCTAATGTTTTTAGCAAAATATTTATTGTTTTTCCCACTGTTCATTCTGAATGCCAGCCAACTTCAGTGAAATTAACAGAAACAAGCATGTGTTTTCTTCTACAGATTTCCATGACATCTTTTTCAATGGCATGGAATTTCTGCTCTAACTTGGATTATTTGTATTAAATTATTAACTGCATAGCAGTAGGATCTGGCGGGGTCCCCGCTGGTGTGTTAGACACTAGACATGCATTTTGAGGGTAGTGACAGAAATTTTGCCTTGGTTTGCCAATTTTTTTAAATCTCTTTAAAGATGTGTCTTGCCCCAATTTTGAAAGCAAAAGCTAAAACACTGAATGCTTCCATTGGCTTTCTTCTAAGCGTAGGCTGATATTATGGCACTGAGATATAAAATATGTTTGCTCCGTTTTTTACTCACTGGGGCAAAGCCAAAGCTCCAAGGGCCTAAAAAGCCATAAATGTGCCCTGTGATAAAGCTCTGTAAATGTTAACACCAACCATGACACTGCAAGGGAAGAATTTCGTTTTCGCAGAGGAGGAGCTTTCACAGAGTAAGCACCTGCACACAAGGTGTTGCACGTGATAGGTTTTTTATTCCAGAGCGAACTGAAAGTTGTTCGTTGTTTCAAGTCTTCCCCAGAAGGAGAAAAGAAAAAAACAAAACAAAAACAAAAAAACCCTTTGACTTTCACCAATTATCTTTGGAATCTAAATTTAGGCACGAGTATCTAAAATCCTGACTTTTCCATACTATTTTACATCTGTGATCCCAGCTGCAAATTTCAAGCAATGGGATAAATATTTTGCTAAGTACTTATAAACTATTATAAAAGCCAGCACTAGAATAATTTGAATGTCACTGCATGCTCTCCTCAACTCAGCTTTATCCCTCGGTGTCGGGTGTTTTCTCTCTGGGCTGAATTCCACCTTCAACTACACTCCTAATGGAAACAGGAGGGCTACTTGCACTGAAGCTTATAGTCTATTGCATGGGGTGAGGTAAAGGTCAGAAAAAGACTTGCCAGGGCAAATGAAAGGTGCCCTGGGCAAGAGACCAGTACAAGTCATCCACAGGGAAAGAAAAAGTCAGTGGTGGTTAATTCTCATGCTGGCCTTTTGGACCGAGGTGCATTTTACCGCATCCCAGAAAGAAGTACAGGATGGGCACTGACCAAAGCAGTTGCTTACGACGGGGAAATGATGGTACCAGCCGCGTGCTCCAGGGACCTTGGACCTGAAAACCATCTTGTGCCTTGCTTGCAGGTGGGCTTTCGCTCTTCAGGCTGTTAATGGATGGAGTGCCTCCGCATGTCATTGATTCATATATGCGTGAAGTGCAGCCCGACAAAACCGAGGGGAAGTGAGAGTCCGTGCACAGGGCTTCCTGCCACTGCGTTGGAAACTGGCAGCCAGAATCGCAGCATTTTAGTTCTTGCAATGGCAGAACAAACGTGTGGTTGGGAATTTTCTTTTCTTTTTTTTTTTTTTTGTTCCTTATTTGTTGTTCTCTTTTCCCTCCCTGCGCTTACTGAAAAGAAAGAATACGCATGGATTGCTTTGGGGTTGAAATGAAATGAACTGAAGACAACACACATTTTGTAAGGTTCAGCTTTATTTTCCGTTTGATGCTGTGCTTTGTTTCTTAGCAAGGGAAGAAGAGAGGCTGTGTAATAAGCATGAGGACGCAGTCAGAGTTGGTACACGGTGGTTCAAGGCATATTTTTCTCAGACTGAAAGCCTATGGATTAACCAGTAGCTGTGCAATAAGACCTTTGGACTACATACCTCTTTGACAACCTATGTTATTCACCTGAGAATTGTTTAACAGAATATGGTTTTACTCTACGTAATTAATACAGATGTACTTAAAGATCATTTAGGCTGAACATATCTTCCTTTAGAAGTTTTGATTTCCTAAATCCCTCCCATAGATATTCCAAATGAACTGAAATTGTTTTATTTAATGTACAATAAATATGAAGTGTTTAAGATCTATCAAGTTATTGGTTGCTTTTATTTTTGCTGTAGCTGGTCCTCCTCGCTTTGCCATGCTTCTTGTTTGCTTTGCGCACACCATGAGGCAGGAGCTTGAGCCCGCTGCCCAGAGCAGTATCAGCACTCACGCTGCACTGTGCTTGCACTTGGAGCTGCTGACACACAGTATGAATGCAGAAAAACTACCCACTACAGGCAACTCAGCATCTCTATGTTTCCAGTATTTAAAACGTTCTAAATACCAGCTTCCATCATTGTGGATCTGCCCCTTTCCTCAACAATTCATTGAGCTCCCGTAGGTATCATAGCATAGTTTATAAGGTAACTAGTTACTGTCTTTGATCATGGTGTATACAGACAATTGGCTACTAAAACCAGTAGCAAAGTCATGGCAAGATGGTTATTTTCAACTCAGTGCCCTTTCAGATATCTAGCATTTAGCAATTATGGACCAACAAATGGATTTGTTACTTTGTTTGTTATGCACATTTGTAATGAGCAACCTTTGTAGATCTGGTGTTTTTACACTTGAATTACCAATTCATCTTTCACTTTGGGGAGTTGATTTCTTGCTTTGTTCTGTCAGTCTCACTTGCTCTGAGATCCTTTTTCTTTCTTCTCTGCTCTTGGTGATTTCTTCTGCACTGCCTTCTGTGCAAGGAAGGAATTCTCTATTCCCAGGGATCCTACATCCACTAACTCTGCTCCTACCAAAATCAATTCTTCCTCTTTTCCATGCACATCTACACATGAAAGCATGCAAGACCTCTAAGAAAAAGAAAATGGAATAAATGTTTCTCTTTATTCCATCTCTTATCATTGAAGCAAGTCTTTCTTTGTGTGTCATTAAGCCTGCAAGGCTGTGGGAAGGAAGCAGTCTGAACATGTGCCTTGCTGCTTTAAGCACCTGGCCTTCATTTATATAATATCTCTCAGTTAAGATATATTAGCAAGGTAAGCTTTGCTGAGCATGAGTTTGTGCTTTTCCGTGAGCCGAAAGGGACACAGCCACCTATGCTTTGTGCACCAGCATCTTTACAGCTGCGAGGTTGTACACATGCTGCCTCAGCCTTCGGACATCATTTTTAATAACATGGTGGCTAGCATCTACCTCAGTTTCTACAGGCTTCATACAGAAAGAATTAGCTCCTCTAATTTCTACCAGATGCTAACAGCATTTAAACGGCAAGCTGAAGTAAGCTACTTTTCACTGCCTGATCAGTAAGCTTCATATTCAGCTGCCCTTAATCCCACCTCAGTTGCTTTGCTCTGCCTCGGACTTGACACACACGATGCCGGTGGGAAGCACTCGGTACCGGGCTGCAGGTGGGATCTGGGAGAGTGGGCAGGAGCCTGCTATAAATCCATACTCACAGCAACTGTCCAGACCAAGCCCCTGGGCTCACAGTTAACTGAGAATTACTTTGAGAAGAATGGCATGCACACAAACTCCACTAGAAGCAGAGGATCGGATGGACTAGGAAAGGAGTTTCAAGATCTCAAACCAGATGAAGAACCTTATAAAGAGCATAATGAAAGATAAAGCTTTTCATTGCTGATGTGTTCCCTAGTGGGATTCTGCAGGGACAGTCTTCAACAGAAGAAGTATCCCCAAACTCAAGAGTTAAGCGAACGCTAATGAAAATGGAGATTAATATGACCTTGGGAGGGGAGACATACTACATGTGACAAAAGCTTTATCCAAAACAACTCAGGGACAGTAATAGCAAACCTGCAACATCATGGTGTAAAATATATGGCCTAAAGCTTTCAAGATGAAATTTCTCTAAAATAGGGCCAAGTGGAATTTCAAAGAAATTTGTAAAGCTAAAGGGGACCTAGGAACGAAGCAGGACTACAGACAAAACCAGTCTTGTGATAGATACAAGTTGAAAGAAAAACAAAGTTACAAAAGGGAAAACGGTAGTGCTGATAGGACTGATGGTTGTGTTCCCTGGTGTCCGGTGTTTTCAGCTAGTAGCATTGCTCCTATTGCCTAGCTCCTACATACAGTCTCCATTAGCTACGTAGGGCTTAGGCTACAGTTCAGTGCTCCTTCAATAGCACCATTAGTCAGGGTTGTCTTGTCTGCCTACTCTAACAAGCCTGGAAGGAACGCAGTATTTTTGCCACCTCTATCTTGGTGCTCATTTTGACTGAAACAGGTCAAGGTCTTCAAAGCCTGGAACAAGAAAACAGACCCTAACAAATGCACCAGTGAATAAAAATAATAAATAAAGGTGCCTTTTTTTTATGTCAGATGAAAACATTGTGATTTCTTTTGGCGTGTTCTCTTTGCATGTGGAAGGGTGTTTGGTGCACAAATGTTACTGCTGTACAAGCATCCAGTCTCGGAGCAGTGTATGCAGGGCTTGGTAATGGCACTGCTGCCACGTGTTCCCATTGAAAAAGCACAGCCAGTGTCAGGCCATTTTTACCTCACTGAAAATAAACTTGGAAATGAAGAAAGGGGAGGAGAAAGCACATGGAAACCTTTTAAAGGATGAGTAAATCAGGATGTGTTGTCTATAAGGAAGTCTTTATTGAAAATCAGAAATGATAAAAATAACTCATTACAATTGTGTTCCTTTAAACTTCCTGTAATTCCTTAATTTAAAACAAACAAACCAAAACAAAAAACCCAACAACCAAGCAAGATAACAGTGCCACCTTTTTCAGTGCACTGTGAATGTTTTCTGTTGCATTTTGAGATTCTGGAGCAAAAGGCAGTCTATTTTAAGCACAGTGCACTTAATGTCACTTGATTTTCAAGGACTGCTTTGACTGACAGGTGAAGCTGCTGCTTTGCTGAAGCAAAAAACATTGAAAACAAAAGTGAATCCTGAAAACCAAGCTAAAGCTCACTGGACTTCTGGTTTCCAAAATATACTTTAAAAAAAATATATACATATAAACCTCCTTATACTTAGTAATAAAATCAATAGTACAGAACTTCTTCTTCCAATCATTTAGTCCTCACTTTCTCTACCACTCTTCTTATTTACCTTTTACCTTCCTATTACATTTCCTTTTTTGTTTCTGCCTTAATTGCTTAAATTCTTAAGAACATGGATGCATTGGTGTTTTAGCTATACCTCTTAAATTTTTTTTTTTTTTTTTTGGCACTATGAAAAGCTTGAGCTCTATAAATATCAGCACTATCATGTCCACTGGCAACACCAATGCAGACTGAATAAAAAAATAATAAAAAAGGTTTTTTTAAAACTTTTTCCAAACTCAGTGATTCTAATGGTTTGGGGGCCTGGCTTTTTTTTGGAAATCTGAGTAATTGTTCCCTTTCCCTTTTGCCTTTTTCTGAACGGGCCGTCACTCGGGTTTTGGTACATCGTGTTACCCCTCCCTGCTGCTGTTTCCTGGCAGTTCCTCTCGCCTCCGCTCAGGCCCTTCATCCCAGTTGCAACATGCCGCCGTACTCACTGCGCCGCACGTTAGAGTGGCCGCTGCAGTGGCGCTGCCTTCGGGGACGCACACACCGTGCCAAGCAGTCCTGAGGCCGCGCTTGTCCCTGCGCCACGCGCTCCCGATCCCTGCGGCAGAAAAAGGGAATGTTTGTTTTGAATAACAGGAAACTGCTCTATCCAGGAATTTGTTTTCCTTGGCCGGAAAACTGCAACTTCTGGCCCGAAAGGGGCAGCTTAAGGGAAAAAAAAAAAAAAAAGAAAAAAAGAAAAAGGCTACTTCTAAGTAGATGCCACTAGGGACAGACTGGCCAGAGGTTGCATTTTATACTTTGTCTTTCACGCAGCTTTGCACATTCACCTTTGTGTGGCCATATTCAAGAAGAAGAAAAAAAAAAAAAGAAAAAAATATTTTCCCACATGGGAAAATCCTTCACAAGATCAACTAATATATATATATGTATATATATGTGTGTGCGTGTGTGTTTCAAGCAGCACTGTTTCCAAGGCAAGGTACAGGAGACGTATGCATCCCGTAGGGCCGTCTCCATGAGTCCTGCCCCATGCACACTTGGGTGCCTCAGACAGAGCCAGGCCTGCCCTCAGTACTGACATCTTGCTGGTAGCAAACACATGCATTTTTTCTCTGCTACTGCACAGCACGCTCAGCTGCACCAGTGCTGCCTTCGCACCTTGCTGTGGGAGCAACCGCCTCGCAAAAGGGGCCCTTGCGGCAGCAGGAAACAAGACGCATGGGGGCAAATCGCACAAAAATAAGAGGGCCCCTCACGGCGCAAGATGGCGGCGCGAGGGCGTCGCGGCCGCCCCCACCGCACGAAATGGCGGCGGGCGGCACGCGCGCGGGTGACAACGCGCAGCGCAGCGGCGGCCGGGCGGCCATGGGGCCGGGAGCGGCGCGGCGCGCGGGGCGGAGCGGCGCCTCCCGCCGCGGCGGCGCAGCAGCCCTCGGCCCCGCCCCGGGCGGCGGCCTCAGCCGGTGCCGGGCGGCGGGCGGCATGGCGGGGCCTTGGGCTCTGCCGGCGCCGCTCAGCCCGGCGCAGCTCAAGCGGCTGGAGCAGCACCGCTACAGCGCGGCGGGGCGCTCGCTGCTCGAGCCCTCGCTGCAGCCCTACTGGGCCTGGCTGGTGGAGCAGCTCCCGCTCTGGCTCGCCCCCAACGCCATCACGCTGG
Source organism: Eudromia elegans (assembly GCA_003342815.1). Classification (NCBI taxonomy): domain Eukaryota; kingdom Metazoa; phylum Chordata; class Aves; order Tinamiformes; family Tinamidae; genus Eudromia; species Eudromia elegans. The sequence goes on from PTEX01000047.1 coordinate 2,429,994, forward strand.
GCGGCCTCCTGCTGAACTGCCTCACCGCGCTGCCCCTCATCGCCTGCTGCCCCAGCGCCACGGAGCAGGTACCGGCGCGGCCCCGCTGCGGCCGCCCCCTGCCCTGCCTCCCCTGCGCTCCCCGGCGGCGCCGCGGCCGTTGCGGGTAGGCGGCGGTTGGCGCCCGCCCGCCCGCCGGGCGTTGGGGCCGTTGCTGCCCCCGCCGGGGAGTCGGCGGCTCCTCCCGCGGAGGAGGTGGGGAGCGGTGGTGGCTGCTGGGGGCGCCGCGGGCCCCCGGCCGTGCCCGTCGCCTGTCGAGGTGCGCGCTGGCGGGGCCAACAAGAAACCAAGGGGAACAGAACATCCCAAACGCTTCCCGAGGCGGGCGGCGGAGGCTAAGTGCCCCTGTGACTGCCTTCCCCCACCCTCACCGCCATCGCCACCTCCCAGGGCTCCCCTTCCCGGCCTCCAGGCCCTTCATCCGCGGGGATCTCCTTGGGATGGGACCCCCTGCGAAATGATGGGTGGCTGCGAGCCTGCTGACAACCTCGTGTTCAGAGATAGCTTTTCTTCTGATTACTGTTATTGAGTAACTTTGCTTTGGTGCACGTTCCTGCTGGAAGAGGTGCGCTTTGCTGTCTCTCCAGCAGCCTTACCCCTCACGATAGCAGAGGGGCTGGTCCAGGTGGAACGCGGCTTTGGACCTGACACGGCTCCTTCCATGCTGCAGGCCTTGGGAAGAGCGGGGTGATGTCCGTGCAGTGCCCTTTGGGCACTTAAAATGCCCACAGAGCTGCTGCATCCGTCCAGTTCACCCTTATGGTGTAGAAATAACTGGCTTTGTGTCTAGATGAACATTCTTAGATTGATTTTTTTTTTTTCCCCTCGAGAAAATAAGGCAGAAAGTGTAGAGTTATTTTTTTGTTTGTAGAGCCTTGCACACAAAGAAATTGTTTGTATTGTTGACAGCAGGGAAAACTACTCCTTTTGTGGAGGTTTATGTTGAAATTTAGAAACCTGGATTGCTGTTTTTTAATTGCAGAAGCAGAATTTGGTAACAACTACAGTCTGGGCCAGATTTCCCTGTTCAGGATGGCCACTGTAAATATATCCTGTGATACCTGATTTTTTTATTCTGTTATTGCTCCGAGTGTAGGTTGAGTTTTCATTGCACCTCTCCTGTGAGTCTAGCTTTGACTTTTTCTTGCCGTATCGGTTAGGACATCATTCATCTCTCTTGTTTAATAAATCATTTTGCCTTTCACTTAAGGTGTCATGTGTCTGGATAGGTGTTTTTAAAATGCCAAAACTTCTGCCATACTGCTAGGTGCTGTGTGCTCTACTGCAATGTCCTTTTGTGCGCTCCTGGCTCCGAGAATGGAGGCTGGAAGGGGTAGGAGGAAGGTGGAACTGGAACCAATTTGAAGTTGTTGAAACCCTGGACCAACCAGTAGGACAGTGCATTTCAGCACTGCATCCTTCCAGCCTCTGCCAAGCCTTTTTAGTCCATACCGCACCTCTCTGGTGCTTTTATGAACAAGCCTTATCAAATGCTGTGGACTAACCAAAGACTTGCAGTCTTGGTGGAAGTGTGGGAACATAGGGCACAGGATTTAAGTAAGGTCACAGGGAGGTGTCTTTTTTTTTTTTTTTTTTTTCCTCTCTAGAGTTGGTTTGTGCGTTTTTAACAGTATTGTATTGAAGAACACTTAAATCTTGATATTTGTGCAAGCCATCCAAAACAAAAGGCTGGTAAGTGATGAAACACAAATCTTGCTAATACAAGTCATGCTGGGTCAGACCTGAGAGCCATTCAGCTCAGGCTCCCTCTTGAGAGCGGCTGGTAGGTGGTGGTGAAAAGGTGGAAAGAGGATGAGAAAAGGGGTCTTTCCCTTGTATATCCTCACAGATGGCAAAACACAGCAGGCAGGGCTTTTACTCAGGCTGCCTGTTATAGCAAGAACTGTTGTTGCTGCTCATACACATTCCCAGTCACGATTTTTGCTTACTGACCTCAGTTTGACACTTGGTCCATTATGTCTTACTGCAGCAAATTTCATGGTTTAATGATGCTTTCCATGCTATGCAATACAATTAATTCCTACCACTATCCAAGGTTCTCTTACTATGTAGCGATTATTCCCTTATGAGCTTTTTTTTTTTTTTCTTCACAGTCACTGCCCACTAAAAACCAGTGTGCTACTGACTAGCACGACATATTTTAACTTCAATAAAATATTGTCTGCTCTAGTAAAGTGTCCCTGTCAGGAAGGACTGTGGGTTGTGTCCCTGCCTTCTCTACATGCACATGTCACCGTAAGTCACCTTATCTTGGCCTAAGCCCAGGCTGGCCGCACCCCTCAAGCACTGCTGGTACTGCAGGCTGCGCGTACAGGTTTTTATAGCGTGTTTGTTTCAGTTGGCCTTCTGGTTGTGTAACACTCAAATCTGTAGAAATAACATATGGGGAAATAATATATACCAAGTATGGTGATAGGATGGTCATAACCCCCTGCAGAACAGGAACGGTGTAGATCACAATGTCTGCTTCACTGTGATGGCAGTGTTTGTGGGATCCTTTTTTTCTTCTTTGTTCCTTTTCTCATGATTCAGAAATATTCAGGAATTTAAAGTTTCACTGACTTTCAAGAATGAGCAGTGCATATTTGGTGCCTTAGATTAGGATTTTTCCCCACCGTTTGATTGTGAGCTGCGTGTTTTGCTGAGAAAAATGTTCCACCACAAAGTGACTTTTCCAAAGTAGCTACAGTTACTTACTTAGGGTTTGACACAGAAGTCTCTTAGTCCCCTTCCTGTTCTGGGCAAAACTGACTTTTTTTTTCCCTTTGTTTTTCTTTTTTTCTTTTTTTTTTTTTTTCTTCCCCCTCGCATCAACACTAGGGAGAAGACTGGCTAAATATAATTCTCTTTTCAGAAGAGGGAAATGAAGCTGTGATTGCGCTGCTTTTGTAGTTGCTTTTGAGAGGCCTAGCTTCGGCAATCCTTAGAGCCTAGCCAAAGGTTTTCATATAAAAGTAGCACAAGAGGCTAGAATTTTAGGATAGACATTTATGGTAACAGTAAGCCATGGCTTTGTTTATATATAAATACATATATGTATGCAAAATATATAGAATGTGTGTGTGTAGATGTGTATATATATAATCCACATAAAGCTTATGGCGGTTGTAATAGGCTCTAAACAATGTGGACTGTAAAATAGTCTAAGAAAGATTCACACATGTCGTCTTTGGAGGGCTTATGGCCTTTATTTCTGCTGTCTGTAATTGCGTGTTAATTAGATACAGGTCACTGGGGTTAGAGGAAGGCAGGAAGAGTAGACCACAGGTTTACAGTTTGTGTGGCAAGAAGGGCTAGAAGCTGTAGAAAGCAGAGCCACAGAGGGGAAGGAGGGCTGGGGTGCCTTTCTGGGTGCCTTTCTAGATTTGCATTAAAGCAAGGTTGAGGTGCAGGACACCAGCCCTTGCTGAAACGTGCTATCAAGAAAATCCTATATCTGAGGATACCAAAGAGGGAAGACGTGGATGGTTCCTGCTAGACCTATTATTAAGGGAAAGAAAGCTTTAGACTAACCTTTACACTGAAGAGGGATTGTCTGAGATTTTTTCCAATAAGAGAAATGAAAGGAAGAGGCTGACAGGATATTCTGTAAATGCCAAGTGTGCAACTGACCCTTGTGCCAGAAGAGAATAAGGAAGCAGAAAAAAAGGTGGGATGTAGCAGTTGGTGTGAGTTAGAGGAGTGTGGGAGTGTGAAGGAAGAAGCATTAAGTTCCTGGCCTGGTAGAGGGAAAGGTGTGAAATACTGAGTTGAGGGTGAAGTGGATCTGCACAATACCAAGAAAATGAAGACTGGAGCACTCCGGTACTGAATGGGGAAAGTTGGCATTTGGCCTAAGACGAGAGAGTGGAGGTTCAGGCAACCCTGGAAAATATATCAATGGCTGTGTGGTTGAATTGAGGGTGATCCATGGTAGTGGAGAGGCTTTAAACATGACATGACATGACAGAGCTGTTGAACTCTCAGAGCTTGAAATAAGTGATTTTTATGAGATTTTTATCTTGCAGCTGCAGGCTTCTCTGTGTTATGGCCTCACGAGAGCAGAAGGATAAGGACCCCTGTTCAACCTACTTTCTCCTGAAGGAGAGGCATTCCACTCCTGCCTGTCAGATGCCATCTGCAGGTTGCCTTGGCATCTCTAAACAGAGATGTGACACCACTGAAGTGGCGGATGACTTGGCCTGTGTAAACCTGTCATTCGATAATTCTAGGGCTGTGTAATCTTTCATACATTCTTTTAAATTGAAGCAGAGAAGCTGTCTGAAGGATTTGTGCTACCCTCTCATTCCATTGGAATAGCATGCAGCTCTGGCCAAATAATATATTTGTTTGGACAGGATGTAACTTTGGGCAGAGGTAATAAACACCTCATCAGTGAAGAGCTGATGATTATTGGGAGCCTCCTGATGACCTTCTGCTGAGTCCATCAGCCATGTCAGCATTCCCAAATGCTCCCACTTCTCCAGTTTGTGAACTGCTTGGGTCTGGCGTGGGAGGCTGGAAGGGGACATCCCTGATGTAGAGATAGGCATGCAAGGACGGGAAGGCAGCTGTAGCTGTTCTGAGCAGAGAGTATTAGGAGCTCTGGAAGCCCTTGTGCACTTTTGAGATTTGGAGAACTCATTCCAATAAAAACAAGACTGTTCAAGCTGTTAAAAGTGCAGTTGATAGCAAAATAGCTTTGGCTATTGCAAGTTAGATTGAACTGATTGAACTAGGGGAAAAATACTGTAGAGTCTGTTTCTAATCCCTCAGCAGGTCAGACACCTGTCCTGGTGTTCTTCCACATCCATGGATCTACTTCCCATCTCCATGAGTGCAGGGTTACAGAGATGTCTGTCAAGGGTGTCAGCACATACAGAAAATAGACATTGGGTGGGTGAAAACTGGCCCCTTCTTGGCATGTTGTCAAGGAGCAGAGCTTTCTTGATTGGGAGGTTGAGGGGACGTTGTTGCTTTGACTTGTCCCAGCAGGAACTACAGCAAACGTGAGTCAGTAGAGTTAATGATAAAACTACAAACTTGCAGCTGGGCAAGAGTGGCTGTCAGAAGTCTTAACATCTATTAGAAGTCTGATATTTAAAGCTGGCTTCTTTTTACTTATCACACTTGTTTTGAGATAAATAACTTTACTTTGAAGAAGAATATTCATGTTATGTAGCATGACATTATAGAAACATCCATAAATGGCCCGTAGAAACCACCATGCAAATCTTTGGTATTGATTAGAAGTGACCTATATTTCACAAGAATTGTTTGAAAAGATGATGACAATACAAGTATACAGCACAGCGTTGAGGAGGAATTAGTAGCATTAGAGCTGTTGTTGAAAAAGTGACATAACAGGTCTCTGTCACTGACTAGTGTTTCAGTTACGGAGATGATGCAGTCAGAAATAAGAGCCTGCCCACTCGTTGGTGTTTTACTTAATCGGTGATCAGTATGACACTGCGTGGGGGCCTGTGGAGAGGGCAAGGGAGGCTGCGAGCATATTGCTTCTGTCAGTGAACCGCAGAACTGGGTGACTCGGAAAAGCTCACTAACATCTATTTCAGTTATGCAGATGACTGCAAAAAGAGGGGATTTAACGTGGCCCAGGCAGAATTGCTAGATGTCTTGACCATACCTTAATTTTGGAAAATATTCACATCTCTAAAGCTACTTTTTCATAATTTGAAGGACTATGTCACAGTAACTCGATCGCAGAAAACATTGTGAATCAACTTTGTGGAATTTCCAAGTGATATCAGTGATAAAATAGGAAGTAGATCTAAGATTATTATAGTATGACAGTGAAACTGTTGGTTGCTCTTGTTTTCTGCTTATAAGGCTTAATTCATAAGTCTGTCAGGAGCAAGTTTGGCTGAGAGGAACAGATAGTGTCAACATAACAAAACTATTATGAAAAAGTGACTGTAACGACTGTGGGTTATGTCACAAGTGAAATGATTGATCTTGGCTTCAACAAGATCCTGATTGTTATTTTATGTCCCTATATGGCTGTCTTATGACTGTCAGTCATGTATTCTGGCAACATCAAGAGCAAGGCTGATGGCTGACAGGTAGTCTTGGCCTCCATGCAGAACCATCTTTCAGCTTGTAGCTGTCTGAGTTACAAAACAAGTGTGGCACTAGGCACCTGCTGGTGTTGATAGGTTCTGCCTTTTCCCCCTTCATTGGAGGAGAGAAATTTCATCTAAAGGAAGATTAAGAACTTATTCCCACTTTCCAGGTTTAACCTCTTCCCCCTCCTTCCCAGCTCTGAAAAATCTAACTTTTCTAGGTCTCAATGAACATATAAATCTAGATTTCTTATTTGCAGGAGTCCCTACTACTTTGAATGTCTGTAACTTCAAAGCTGGGCAAAGCAGCATACAACTTGACTTTATACTGATTCTGGTTATTAATAAATCGTAGAGCTGATAACAACATTTTTTACATATTAAAAGCACCAAAGTAGGTGATTACATGGCCTATCAGTCACTCTTCAATATGTGAGAAAGGAAGTCATAGTTCTTGGGGAGAATGTGTCTTTTCATTTAATGCGAGGAATACTTTTTAAAAAAAAAAAAAATCAAGTCAGTGAGTATAATGATGAGAAGAAAAAAGGGCTAGGAAAGCAGCTCACCTCACTTGTGTTCTTACTGCTGCCTTCCAAGATACCCTGTCCTTTCATATGAAAGATCACAACTGATTTGTCCTTTTTTCCTCAGTAGTGACACTGCATTTATGACTGTGTGGACAAATTGCATGGATTTCTAAGTGTGTTCTCATCTCTAGGCTCCCTGATCTGTTGTCTAAACATACTAGTTTTTACTGGACTTAAAAGAAAAATATCATCATATGGCCTTTTTGCACTGCAAAAGAGCAATTGCAAAGGTCTGAAGCCACAGGCATGGCTTTCCCCGGAGTGAAAGACACTTGGCTTTGTGGCTACCTATAGCTGTTAGATATTTACCTCCAAGCTGCTTCCAACATTTATACCTAACTCTGCTCTGTGCATGAACAGCAGTTCTAAAGGCTAATAGTAATAACAGTTGTAATTCACTTGAGACAAAAATGTGACTTACAGTTTGTGTAAAAAGTGAGATTTTAGTAAAATCTATTTCCTGGACAAAGACACGCTGACTTTGTGTATGAAATCAATGGTTTTAGAAGGCAAACTCAGTTCCTTTGAACCTGAAGACCAATGTTAATATAATTCATAGCTTGTTTGCAGTGCTAATAGCTAGTCTCCATTAGCTAGACAGTAGCTCATTCATACTTGAATAGTTTAAATTCTTCAAACTCTTTTCCTAGTACATATGCGCTCAATTTTTGAAAATCTCCTTACCTCAGAGCTGAAGTATTTTAGTAAAATGGGATGTATTTCATGTCTGTACGTTATAAACTTGAGAAAACTGTCTAATTTTTATTCCATGTGTTACTAGCATTTTCTTTAAAACAGATTAATATTATAACTTTTTCGAGCATGAGGAATAACCAGAATTACTTCAGTGTTAAGATTGAAAAATAACTCAGTTGATGCAGGAATGAGTAAGGTTTAGTAAATTGGTGTATCTAAAGTAATTCATTATTTAAGATACTACAGTTTTAGAGAATAGCATAGAAAACTTGTTTTGTCCATTAACTATGTGCCACATAGCACAATGCAGTATAATTCTGGGATACTGTATATTTTACCTTTAATGAAATAGATTATTAGATAAGAAGTGGAGAACTGCCTAGTGACACTGTGTATGACTTTCTTTCAGGCACCTTTTTGGGCATACATCCTGGGTGCATTAGGACTTTTTATCTACCAGTCTCTGGATGCCATTGATGGAAAGCAAGCCAGAAGAACAAACAGTAGCTCTCCCCTAGGAGAGCTCTTTGATCATGGCTGTGACTCTATTTCCACAGGTAGCCTTAACCTATCGTTACCATCCTAGCTTTAAGAACAGTTGCCTGTTGTCAAGAGGAGCTGCCGAATCAGAGCACAGTTGAGGTTGGAAGGTTCCTCTGGAGATGTTGTCTTGTTCCCTTCTGTAAGGGTAGCTCTGCTGTCTCCTGGTCACTGCAGTCTGGGCTGCCTCAGCCTTCATTTGTGACCAGTATGAGGGTATTTAAACAGTAGCTTTGGCAGATGCTGAGTAACGTGCACTCTGCTTTTACTTCTAGGTGAAGAAATACAAAGCTCTCTAAATGAGCTCAACTGTGGACAGAAAAGACCAGGAATCTCTAGGCAGGCTTTTACATTCCGTAGCATGTTCTGCAGCAGGGCACAGGCAATACTGATAAAGGATTCAAGTACCTAAAAGACTGCTACTTCTGTATGAAGTTAAGAGTTCCACCTTAGGAACCAAATGACAAAAAATTAGCTTGTTTAGGGTGTTAGGAGGAGGCTTTATTTATGTTCCTTAGGAGAATGGTTAAATATATAAATATATATTCATATAAATATTTATAAATATATATTATATAATATATAAGATATAATATATATGTAAAAAATAAATATATTTTTATATATATGTATATTTAAGGCTCCTGAAAAGTAGCCCTCTATCCGTTTTACTTTACAGTACTCAGCTGCTGTCCCAGTAGCAATACTTATGCTTCTATCATAGCCTAATGGCTACAGCATTTGCTCTGGAAGTCATTGTGTGCTTTGCATCTGTGATTCCTGGAGCAGTGCTAACCCAGCAGTGCCTAGCTGGGTCCCCGGGTACCAAAGAGAATCAGGCACCAGGGCCAAGGGAAGAGGGAACAACTTGAAGTTGGGGACTTTACTTGGAAGGAGTCCAGTGTTTTGGTCTCTCCTGTCAAGACTGTCTCTGGTATTAGCTACTGAGTAAAATAGCAGGAATGTAATTACTTTATTATAGTGATTGAAAATGCCTTGTAATTTTATTTCTTTTATCTGCAAGCAAAAAGGGGTTTTGACTAACATGTTCATTTTTACTTTTCAGTTTTTGTTGTCCTGGGATCCTGCATAGCAATCCGTCTGGGAACAAATCCTGACTGGTTGTTTTTCTGTTGTTTTGTGGGACTGTTCATGTTCTATTCTGCTCACTGGCAGACATATGTATCAGGCATGTTAAGGTTTGGAAAGTAAGTAGGTATCTTTAGAAACACATGTGACTTAACCTTTGAAACTGCTTCAGTTTCCTTTCTTCCTGTTTTTTCCTGCTCTCTCCTCCTCCTCCCCTTCTCTCCCCGCCCCCAGCAGACTTCTGTCCTATCTACATATTTCTGACTAGAGGACTTGTGCTTTAAGCAGCTGATTTTAGCTATATTTACTTTATATGCATGTATTATGACTTTTTTGTCTGCAGAATCACTTGCAGAACTATACAAGCAGCGTGCAGGCTCAGATTGGAGCTCTTCTTGCCCTCAGGGACTGTAAACAAGTGCTCTGTCTAGGAGTAACAACAGGGCAAGCATCTACTCTATCACCCTTCATAGTCTCTTAGCCACCAGCTTCAGCCAAGGAGAATCTGAACTACATATGTTTTTAAGAGAAATTTCCTTGATAATGGATTTCTCCTCCATTATCACCTCCAGTCTTCCTTTGAACATTTTTTTTTTTATCTATCACAACCTTTGGCAAGGAATTGCACAAAGCCTGTACCTAGTATATGTTCAATTCCCCTCTGTTTTTTCTATTATTATTATTTAATCTAGCTCATATTACCTTTGATATCCTTTAGGTTTTGTGTTAGATGACAGTTATATTGATTCCTGTGATGCCATTCATGATTTGTTAGAAATTCAGTTGGCTCTTCCCAAATTGCAGTGGGAGGAGGCCTTGACCTTTGTGTGGAATAGGATGGGGAGTACTGAACCCGCCCACAGCTGCCGTGGTGCCTGGCCAGAATCTTATACTGCTTTTAAACAATGAGCTGCACTTTAGTAATGATTTCTGAAAACAGAAAGAATAGCTTCTTGATTATGACTCCAATTTACAATTGTAAATCGCCCAGTCAGATGACTGGGGAAAGCTCATTGACTTTCTAGGAAATAAATAAATATTCCATGTGTTCCATGTTTGCCTTTTGAAACTAAATAGACACATTTTTTTCTAAGAACTTCTATTTAGTGAAAACAGGATTTTTTTTCAAGAATTGCAGGTCTGAGCTTTTTTGGTGGCTGTTAACTTAAGGAATGTCTTCTAAGTTAATCCTTTTTATTTCTCTTAAGCATAGAGGGGAGAGTATAAATGAAGTCAATAGTTTATTGCTCTATCTGTATGGATGTCTAACATGGGTGAAAGCTTTCACTGATGCTGTTTATCAACCAGCACCTCTGACTTCCAAAAGTCAAATGATGGGTGAGTCTTAGCACTGATCACAGCAAGCACTGGAACAGTTGGGTCCATGTGACTTGTTCTGGATTAGTAAAGGGTGCAAAAGATGGACTTTGGTGCCACCAACTGTCTGAGCCTAAATTTTGGTACATGTTTATGGTGCAAGTGCAGCAGTGGCTGAGCTACTGTAAAGCGTTATCCCTGAGAGGGAGGGGAAGCCCTCTCCCAGCAGCAATAATCCCATTTTCTGTCTGAAAGGCAGAAAACTTGGAGTCAACTCATTAAATAGAAAATAAAAGTTTAAACTAAGCCAGTAAGCTGAATTGGCCTACCCTGCACCGGTGGTATTTAAGTGACAGTGAGTGAAATAAAAAGCAGAGTAAGGAGAGAACTCCCCATTCCAGTGTTTTTTCATCAGTAAAGAGAAAAAAATTCTACTGGCTAATTTCTGTTTAAATATCGGCTTTTCTAAGACTAAGTTAGAAGCATGTAATAGAATGTAGTGTATTCTTATTGTTTTTTTCAGGTAAAAGAAAAAAAGATGATGCCCTCATTAAATGTGGGCATCAAATTAGATAACAGAGTTGATGAGTTGCTTCCTCACTCTCTTTAAAACTGTTTTCCTTGCAAACAGTTTATTGTAATAACAATTTATATAACAGTGGTTATAATACCTTAAAAGAGCAAATCTATTCTAAGGAAATACTGTATTTTAGATGTCATGGTTGGTTCACGACCTGTTGCAGAATCTTCACTAGTGTAAACAGTACCTTAAATGTTGTGCTTTCTGTGCTTTACTGAAAGTAGCAATTCTGTCTCCAGAGTAGGAGTATCTACATATTTGGGTCTTCTCAAACTAAAACATTTAGTAATCAAAATCACTGAGACAGATTGAGACTTCTGAAAGCATAGAATCCAGACCCTAGACTTCAGAGGGCATGCAAAGCCACTTGTGTGTGTGTGTTAAGATTTTTATAGGAACATATCAGTTATATACCATAGGAGATAATAGAGGACAGATGCTTGACTATGCACTGACTCAATCTTCAAAATATTATCCTCATCTTCTTCAGGCAACATCTGTCATATTGTAATGTTAGTGTAGCTTAAAAATCCCTTCTGTCTCAACCTGCTGTTCATGGATCATGCTGTTCTATGATGTGCTATTAATGGAAAGGTTTGATTACACTTATGATGAACTTAATTTTCTAATTTTGATTTGATAATTACACAGCACCAACTTTGTAAATTTGCTTAAAATTATCAAATAGTTATCAAAGTATTAATTAAAGCTTTTTTCTGACACATTAAATTTATATGTAGCTGGCTGTATATAAAGCCATGAGTGTAATCTTAATTTTTAACTAAGGTTATGTGCTTCCCTATAGATTGCCTTCCTTAGTCATGAAGAATCATATTCTATATGCATCTTGTGGCTGGCTTGGAGACATACCTCAGAAGTAACTGTTATTTTTTAATTCCCTGCATAATATACTTTTCCTTGAACTATATCTTTTTTTTTTTTTTCATTTTATTTTTCTTCCTAGAGTTGATGTAACTGAGGTTCAGCTAGCCATAACAATGCTTCTTTTAATATCTGCCTGTGGAGGACCAGCAGTATGGGACTATAAGGTAGGAGAATTCAGCTCCTGTGTTTAGAGTTCCTGTGGCATGTGAAGCTGTCCTGTGCAAGTATCGTCAACACTTACTAGTTACCTAATCTGCTATAGCTTACTGACCAAATAGGGACTGTTGGTCATATTTACATTGTAGTTAACTTGGATAAAATGCTTTGGCTTCCTATGCATGGATGTAGAGCTGTGTAGAGGAAAAAAGACCCCATCTGCCATATACAAACTTCTGATGTGCAACTAATATTCTGTTCATGCATAACTCTTAACAAATAGTTTGTGGGGATTTTCCGTCTTCATATGCTTTTTTGTAAGACATGCATTTCTGCTTAATTAAAATATTTCTTATGGTCTGCTTTATTTTAAAATGGAAGGATTAAAAGCTTTAATCTAAAGAAATAATGGGATAAAGCTAGGATTTTATTTTGGGAGGGAGAGGGTAAAGGAAACTATATTTACATGTCAGTTGAGATATACTAGATTTGTTTAACACTTATGACAGAACTAATTCTAGCCTTCTGGCTTCTAGACATATTTTTAAATCCACAAATATCTATATTTAAAGAAATATTTTCTGTTCAAAAGCCTATCCCTATCTCTGACTGATTCTGATTTTTAAAGACACGTTTCAGTGGAAGGATTCAAAAGTATATTAAACTAATGTCATGATCCTTTCTAATGTATTAACTCAGAAATGTTTAGTTGTATTTGTTCACAGAACATGAACCAGATGAAAAGCTGTTCTGTGGTATTGATAAAGGCTGAAAATTGATTTAAATATAAATCATCAATAATTCAAACTAATTCACCAGTTTATTTGACAATTTGGCCATGTTTATCTGAACTTTTGTTTCTACTCCCCACGTCAAAAAACACTTCTGTTGTATTTCAACTGCTTATTTTCATGTTGGAAAACAAAGTTAGATTCATTTGGCTTTAAACCCCAATGAGTTATGATTGAGGTTTTGTTTTTGTTTCTGTCGATTAAAATCTGTGGTAGTTATGCTGTATCTCATAGCAATCTATATTCAAAAACTTACAGTCAGTGATTTCAATTGCTACTTTGTTTTGTTTTCTTTAATCTTCTGCTGCCTTTGGAAGTTACCTTGAAACTGCAATTGATTCTGAAAGGTAATTGTTTGATTACAGTTTCTGTCTGGATACTGTTCTAAATGTGAAGATACAGCATACAAACAGTATATACCAAAACACAAAGCAGGCAGATGGTGTTTGTGTTTCCTGTGGGTCTATATTGTGTAATGCAGTGAAATGCTCTTCTCTCCCTCCCATGCCTTGGTTATGCAGCATTCTGTGTCAAGCTTTTCATAAGTGGTAAAAAGAATTTTTCAAAAATATTGTGAGGATAAATACAGTAAAATCTAGCTGAGTTTCAAGATGAGAACTTAAATACTCAAAAGTGAAGTTTAAGCATTACAAAAGAAATCCCTCATCTCCTTAGTAAGAAAACTAATTCCTGTACTGTCTTCCAGAGCTTGTTCCCAAGCAGTAGGTCAGATAGATAAAGCAATCATTTAGAATGTATTGGTAGCTTTTTAATGGGTATTTAAAAATGCTCTAATCCTTTTAACCTCTTTTCTTGCTTTTCTTGCTAAGGTCCCTTTGCTGGGAGTAGAACTGAAGTTCTTGGTGGTTTTTGGAATACTGTCAGGAACAGCACTTTCTTGTTTCAATTACTTCCGTGTTATTTTTGGTGGTGGAGTTGGAAAGAATGGATCTACGATAGCAGTAAGTTGCTTTAAAAATCTTACAGAACTTTGAATACATTTTTGTTGGCAAAAAATATGGCATTCAGGATAACCATAAAGGTTTGAGGATTTAGCACGCTAGCATACAAATTGCACATATCCGTGATATTTATTCATTATGTTCATTATTGAGTCTTGCATGCCGAAAGCAGAGGTTTAATTACTTGTCTTCTCTGTACCTATTGCTAGATATCTACTGTCACAGGAGAAAGCCGAATTTTTTTTTTTATGAAGTTGGATGACGCTGTAAAGTACATGAATAGTATCAGCCTAGTGCTGATAAGAAGAGCGAGCTTTCCCTTGGCTTTTCAGCAATTCTAATTGTTTTTATTGAGTTGGAGTTGCAGTAAGTGTAAAATCTAGACAATGTGCTGTCATTCAAGCTTAAGAATAATCTGTTGTCCCTTTGTATTTCAGGGAACAAGTGTTCTTTCACCAGGCCTAAATATTGGACTACTTATTACACTGGCTATTATGATCTATAAAAAATCTACAACACAGCTGTTTGAAAAACATCCTTGCCTGTATGTTTTGACATTTGGATTTGTGAATGCTAAAATCTCACAAAAGTTAGTGGTAAGGAATCTTATTTTCGTTCTAAAATTCTTAGTTAAGAACTATTTCATGTTTAAGATTTGCTTGCCTACATCAGTGGGTGCTGTGCAAGTTTTCCCTTGCTGCTCTGCTGATTTGTTACCAATTTCATAATGACCTCACAAAATCTGTAAGTGAATAGTGTTCAACTCAAGTAATACCCTGGCGTAGTCTTAACCTTCAGATACAGCATGGGTAAAAAAACTAAGGGTGGGGAAACCCAAATAGCTAAAATACACCAGGATAGATGTGACTTCAGATACACAAGAACATTCATGAAAGTAATAGGCACAATTGAACAATCTAAAAAGTCCAAAAACATGAACAGCAGCAAAGCTAAAGTTGATGCACTAATTAATGGATGTGTATTGGGAAGGGAGAAGAGATGTGGTGGCAGACCTGTTGAAGTGCTCTTCATTTGAAGCTTCTGGAACACAAACAGCGGCAGTAAATAGAGCAGCTTTTAAACATGAGGTCCCTGTGAGAACTGAGATTCTTTTAAGAGAGTCTTAGGATTTGGCAACTCAAATAGGTGGTATCAGCTGATTGAAGTGATGCATTTAGAGTGACATGGAAAGAGAGGTTATTTAGCCCTCCAGCAAGAATCTGGCAGGGAACAGTGGGCTCTGGAGCATTTGTCATACACTTCGTCTGACTGCTCCTCTAGGTCCCTGGGCAACAGACTATGAGAGGAAGGACATCATTTCTGTGCCCGCCTGCCCCTCATTTGATTCTTTTAGTAAGGTGATGGTTTTCTGGTAGTTACAGTTACGATAAAGTTGTGGTTTGGTTTTTAATAGGTGGCTCACATGACAAAAAGTGAAATCTCTCTTCAAGACACTGCATTTATTGGGCCAGGGCTTCTGTTTTTGGACCAGTATTTCAACAGTTTTATTGATGAATATATTGTTCTGTGGATGGCATTGGTAAGCATTTTGTTCTACATTTGTCTCTTCATGTGTAATGTACTTTAAGGAATGAATTTGCCCCTATTATTCTGTTCCACCACTTAGACTTCCTCCAATTTCCGTAGTCACTAGAGATGGAGTGCCAGGATACCACATAAAAGTAGGCTTTTGGGACTGACTGGCTTCCTTTCCTTGGAAAAGAAATGTGGAAGTTTTCATTTTACAGATCTCTCTTATAATTATGTCATAATTCAGGTGGTTTCAAAATCATTACTATTAAATGTAGATTAAACTTTGCTTATTGGACTTCAGTTTTGCCTGCGTGTTTAATAGTGATTTGTAGAGGATTTGATGTTTCTTTATTTTTCCCAGGCAAAGGAGATCAGCCTATACCTAAAACTCCTAAAATGCCTATCAAACTTGTCATGTTGGAGAGATTCTGAGTAAAGTAGGGCTGAATTTATAGTAGGGACTATATTTTGAAAGGTACTTCTGCTTTTAACGTGTTCTGTTTTTTTTTTTTAAAGTTCATATCCTTGTTTGATATGCTGAGATATGCCACTGGTGTATGCCTCCAGATTGCTGCTCATCTTCATATACATGTCTTCAGAATTTCATCTCATCAAGCTCCTGAACAGGTTCAAAACCATAATGACTGATTAAATAGATCAAAGAGAAGAGGCAAAGCAGTTAGGGGAATGCTGAATGAAGCAGCCTTTCTTTTTGGGAAGACAGATTAAGCTTTTCAAGAAAATAGTTTGGGAGAGTGCTCACTGTCCTAGGTTATTACCAGGTGTGATAATTACCAAGTGCAAAGTCCTGCAGCTTATGTGATTAATACATCCTGGTTCAGAAGTATTTCCCCTCTGTTCTAATACTGCAGCTGTTACAGAATATGATGACTGCTACATTCAAAACTTGCCCTCTCCTGCTAGGTAACTTGAGTTCTGTACTGCTGTTCTGGGGCACGAAGACTGCAACCCAAAGTGCTGCCAGTCAAAGTTTTAAGAGGAGTTTTTACTTTTCCGTAGGCCAAGTAACTAATGTCTTCCTAGCATTAGTTTCAAGAGTTGTCTTAGAACTGCTGTGAAGTGATAGTCAGAGGTATTGCTTAATCCAATACTGTATTATTAAGACTGGTAGAAGGAAGCATCTATAAGGTAAAACTAATAGTTGACGCTGGTCCTGATGATTTTAGAAATATCTGGATGCAGGAAATGCAGATCAGGAAAATTCCTCTATTTCCAGCTACTGTTTTGAATGCCTTTTATTATTATTCATTCTCAAAGAGTGTATGCTACTGCTATTACATACATACAAACATAGCTTGCATTTTCTTTCCAGGCCAGTTTGTAGTTCTGCAGTCATACTAACTGTTTTGTCTTATTGTACAACACCAATAGCTACAATGTAGGTAGTTGAGTAGAGGACCTTATCTTTACCTACCTTAACTGGTATGTGTGAAACTGCTCAAGTGAATGACAAGTTGTTTGATAAACTTACATGACTGTGACTATCTGACTGTGACTGTTTAGCTACCATATTTAATTCCTTTTGAAGCCTGTTTGGTATCACTGTTTAAATTACAAGGCTAAACTAACTACAGCTGTACCTTATCCAAACAAAATTGAAAGGAATTAGGACCTGATATATAGAAACTGTCTAAAAGAATAAAAGTCAGGACCAGTATTGGCCCCTCTTCTTGAGAACGGCGGCATCAGATAACATAATGTGCCTAGATTATGGACTTTACGGACTATAAGGTTCTCTGCTACTTGTTTATATTGTCATTAGAGAAAACCTGAATTCAAGTAGCTTATTATGAAAGTAGCTTATTTGTACCAGCAAATTGTGAATTGCAAACAAACGTACCCTAAAAGCTTAAATCCTTTAAAAAAAGGATATTAAATATGCTTCCTGTAAGAAGTTGTTGAATGTTCATTATTGCTTCCACTTGCTGGTTTGTAGCTGAGATGTGAATTCATAAAACCCTTCTTGAATTGTGCAATAAAGAATGCCATAACTTTTTTTTAAATACTATTTGAGCTGCATAGCTGCTGTGTGTTAATTTAAAAAGAAAGAAAAAAAGAAAGAAAAACATCTGCCTGAGATATTCAGAGAACAGCCAGAGTATTGTGTTTTCTGCTAAATTTAGGGCCAGGAAGAACAGAATAATATTCATAGGAACTGTCTATCTACCATGTTCCTGTGTGAGAAGGCTAAATTCATATACAGGAGGGTTGATTGTACTAGTTACTGCCCAAGGAATAGCCCTTCAGGTGATTATTACAGATAAGGAGTTCAGTTACCCTTTCCCAATGCATCTCTCCTGTTGAAATCTGGGAAAGATAGAGCATCTGCAAGTGGACTTAGCCTACACCCCAGCAAAGAGAGGGGAAAATAGTAAAAGAGTAGGACAAGATGTAGGCAGCTCCCTAAAGTGTGTGTGGCAGGGAGGCTTGGTTCCCAGAACACTGAAGAAAGGAGGGTAATGGAGTAGTATGTAGAATTAGTGTGAAAAATAGAGTTGAGATACGCAGATAGTAGGAAACTAATGACTAATGCATAGTCAGTCAAAAAACAATTAGGAAATATTAAAATACCATCACAATAAAGATAAGGCAGAACTGTTAACTTTACTTCATAGCATCATCTAATATCCCTAAAAGGCAGAAAGAGTATCACAATTATAAATTAGTCTAGTTATGTGATTATTCATCACATGTTCATGCTTTCTCAGACACTATTCTGGAACTACACACTCAGCTCCATACTGGTTCCTTGCTCAACTTCCATTGCAACCGAGTAGTTGATTTTCTTCATGTAAGCTATCGTTAATCTGTCTTTCTAAACTGGGGAACTGTCAGCAGATGATTTGATTCTGAACTATAAATGCTAGTATGGTATTGGCGAGAGAAGCTGGATAGACTAGATTTGAAATACTTTATTAAGAAAAGATCACATTTGTGGTGGGGAGTCTGTATGGGGCGGGTGGGTGTAGTATATTGAAATTCAGGCATTAAATATTTCAGGTACCATCTGATATTCTACATACAGGCTTTCTATGGAAACAATTTCATGCACACTAAGGTTGTTATTTAAACGTTATCAGCTTATTGTAATGCAATATGTGAAGGATGAAACATTTCTCCTTAAAACCTAGGCCTTTCTAAGTTGCTAGTCATTTGAAACTGCAAAAATAACTATTTCATCTTAAAGGCTGTAATAGCTTGTACTATGAGCAAGATACTTCAGCACAAGTCTGCAGGAATTATATATCTCAATAGGTGTTGTAGTATTTAATTATGCTTATTTAAACAAATGTCATATAAAGCCGTGACACTCAACTCCTAATTCAATTGAAGAATCTTGCCTTCTTGATAAGTTTAAGCAAATTCTCATCCTCTGGTAGTAAAATATTACAAGGCATAGCACAGCAAAAGCCTAGGAGTTTTCCTTAATTTACCATAATATACAGCATTTAACACTCTCACATAAGATGTATCATATTTTAATGAGCTTTTATAACTGGTGGAAAGTCAGGCTAAGTGTTGAAATTATGAAAATCATAAAATATCTGTAGTTTTGGAAAAATACTTCCCTATGTACCATGTATCTAAAAAGCCTAAAATTTTTGTGCAAAATCTGGGTAATGTGTCTTTCATAGACTGTGCCTGTGGTTTGCAATTTCGCATTACAAGTAGTGAAACAATTCAAGCAGTCTCATGCTAGTGAAAGTGATTTTGAACCAGTTAAAGATTAATTGTGCAGAGAGCAAATAGTTTAGAGGTTGGTGGGTTTTTTTGTTTCTTGCTTTTCAAAGAAAAAAGTCAACTTACCAATACTTCATCTTACAGCATTATGAAGCATGAGCTTAGAACAATTCATGAAACCATTTAATAGGAACTTTACAACATTGACATCTTAACATACTTCTCTATGGCTAATGCCTATACTTGTATCATGTTACTTAGGTAAAAGTGGTTTCTCCATTGAGCCATCAGAATAACATGGACTGAAGAGACTTGCGAACAGTTGCCATCTCCTGCTGTTGCTGTTACAAGAAAAGGAGATAATACTGAACAAATGCCTTAACCAGCCTCATTCCCTGAGCTAATTAAATGAATACCAAATGATATTTTTATAGAATGTTCTATTTTTGCATTTAGCTGACCTTTTATATATCCACTACTTACAGTGTCCATCATAATCTTCTTCTGCAACATAGCCATTTCTTTGCGAAGCTCACTTTGCGCACCAGCCAGAAGATTTTCGTTGTTCTTCTCCAGCTCTTCCATGCTCTGAAGTTATGGATAAACTTAATTTAACATTTAGACATTGAGGAGAAAATTAAAAAAAGAAAAATCCCCAAATTATCCTTTATTCAAAATACAATTCAATTTTTATAGCAGTATCAGTCACTCACAAGTAAATTTTGTCAAGTGTTTGAAAGACAAAGTGCACAGGACTCCATAGCCCAGGCTCCTTTCCTATTTAAAGAATAGATGCTGTGTAGGAAAATTCCCATCACTTAGCCTCTGTGAGGCCTCAGTTAAGATAAAAGTTTCTCAAAAAATAGTAATACAGACAACTGTCAGATATCATGGAGGTACAATTCAACTCTCAATTTAACCTACAACTTAACACAGTTAATGACGAGGCCACAAGTAAAGAATATGAAAACCAAAACTATAAATCTTCCTTTTAGACACTATGACTTGAATAAGCTAAGGTAAAGCTCGCTGGTTATCTTTCTTTTCATACGTAAGGCTATACCTAACTTGATGTGTTTATATGCTTAGCCATCTTTTCCATGACACATGATTTAAAACAAACCTTATTTGAGGTTTAATTTCTGAATTTTTATTTTCTCTGAGGAGAAATCATATCAATACTGTTCTAAACTTCAGTTTGATTTTGCATCTTTGAAAATATTGTGATTATTTTCACATCTCTCTAACATGCTCTGTAAACTTCAGCTATTTATATGAAGAATTGCTGTGTTTCTAATTACTTTTCTAAGCTGCCTGACTTGAGGGGAAAAAAAAAGTACTCATTCATAGCTAACTAAAATTTCATACAGATAGAAAAGGAGAGGGAGCTAGAGGGGAAATGACTTGAATAGAAATTATTGTTTTTAGAAACTAAGACTTGAACCTCTTCTGCCTTTGCAGTCCCTATAAAAATACATTTTGCTCTCAGTTTAGATTTCTAATAACTCAATTACAAGTAGTGTGGGCTTTAGGTTTTTAGTTTTAAAATCCACATTGTATCTTGATTAACAGGAAGCATAGTTTTCAAATATAATCAGGGAAATCATTAAGTATCTGAAGTACTTATTTGAAGATGAAGATATTTGAAGATCTTCATTTGCTGAAATGGTAAATTAGAAAGAAGAATGTATATATTTTAAAGTTATCAACTACCTCATATTTAGTGGGCTAATAATGCTTAACTGTGAAGCATATGCTTAAAATATAACATGTTCTGTATGCACCGTCCAAAAAAACCCCAAATATTTGTAGGGAGTGCCAGCAAAAGCAGGAGTTATGCATGAAGCAAGAGGAAAGCCAAACAGGATGGATTATATAGCCACCCAGCTAGACAAGTCACCCTGTTTTCACTATAAATTGTTATTTCTTACTTCCTGTTGCTACCTTAGTGAATGTTTACTTTTAGGTTATAGAAAGGAAATCTTTTCTAATCAGTATTTCTTATGAAGAAAGGGAATTGTAACTGGGCAACTTCCATAGGCTTTAAAAGTGATACTTTTAAGTGGTACTTCCCTTGCTGCAAACAGCAGCAATAGCTAAAAAGATTAATGAAAGATGACTGCTTTGGTATCTAATTCTCATTATGGGGGATGGTAATGTATCAGTCATGTAAGAAGCACAAAATCTCACTTTAAAATCGAATTTTCTAATAGACTGTGAAGTCTCACTTTAAGTGTCAGTTTTCTTACCAAAAATTTAAGAGACAAGACAGAATCTTGTTTATTTGACTAACGCATAACCTTTAAACTGGCACAAAACTGGGTTCTATTTAGAAAGTATACTCTGAGGGCTAAGGTTAAATATTTGAAAGAGGTGAGCCTAGCAGATCCCTGCAAGAACCCATTCAACCCTATCTTTTAAGTAGGGAAAAAGTATATGCAGGTCTGGAGAGAAGAAGTCACATTCTGAACAAAAGGGAATGACACTAACAACATAACATGAAGATTCATGGAAGGCTGCTAGTTTTCCCAAATTGGATTTCTAAAGGCTGAACTAATACAGCTCTATTAACTGATATGAGAAAAGATCATCTGCCTCCTAGGAAGGATGTGCTATACCTTTATGAACTGCTCATAGAGCTGTTTAATGGTCTTCAGTCTCTGACTCTGCACTACTCTTGCCTGTTGAAAAAGTTTTTGTTGCTGACGAAACATATTCTGAAAGAGAAGCAAAAAAAATCATATTAGTTGACCAAAAGAACTGGACAGCAACATTGATGTCATTTGTGAGAATCATCATTCTGCCTTGGCTGGAAGTCTAGATCTGTAATCTAGCTCTCTGCTAGGGTATCCTACAGAGACCAGCTGAGATCTATCTGTTCTTTTCTTTTTCTGGGGTTTGCTTCTACTTTGCTAGCTCCAAGAGTGCTTTTGTGTGCCTGGGATAATAATAGTGTAGTTAGTACAAATATTGGTGTAGTACAATAAAGTGCTGGAGTCTTCACCTCTTCACTTTGCCATATATTGCAAACTTAAATATTTATGGTTTGGAAGTCACCAAACCTGAGATGTCACCAAACTGAGTGAATTTTTTAAGAGGTTTGTATAACATAAAATGCTTTTGCATTTCTGCACTCCTGGTGTCTGAGCAGCACTATTCTCTACTGGTGTGTACACTGTAAAATACATATTATGTTGCAAACTCACTGCTAGCTTTTCTTCCTGTTCTTCTGCTTTCTGCACATCTATATCCCATTGCTGAAATAAAGTCAAGAACTGCTGGGAATACTCATGATTGAGCTTCTGCCTATAAACACAACAGTAAATATTACAAATGCAATGAAGAATGAGGAGAGAAGCTAAAAGTCTACATAGTATATTCTGCATGAAGCAGATAATGTAATTTTTTCCTATCCTAATAAAGGAGGTAGCATAGGTAATGCAAGATGCTATTTTGATATCTGGCCGTGACTGAATGCTGTATTTTTTGAAAAGCTGAACACACAAAGACATACAAGTAGGCTAAACTTTTATCTAAGAGCATGTATAAACTACCTTATACCCTGACACAAAAGGAAATTTAAAGATGTTTAAAAATGTTTTAAAACCATGAGTGTTACCTTTGCTCTTGCTGTGTTTTCCAAACATGTTCAATTTTCTGGTTACTGGTTTTGAGCGAGGCTTTAGTATACATTTCTAATCTTTTCCTTTTAGCTAGCAGAGCCTTGTTAATGTCAGCTGGATTAAGACAAAGAATATTTAGACATTATGTAGAGCAAGACACATGCAGTTTATTAAAATGATGTTGCCCTTTTCTTTGGGCAAGTGTAGAAGGTGTGTTACAATGGAAAAGAGTTAGTGTGTTCTATGCTCCTGGATGCACCTTGAGGGTTTCTCTTTGCCTGCTCTTGGCACTGGTTTCAGTGCAGCTTTCCTGCGTCTCCAGAGACTTAACGCGACTCCTGGCACTGACGGTGCTCCTTGCCTGATCCCACTAAACACCTGCCTTGGATCCCAGCTCTCCCAGGAGTCAGACCAGGACAGCCCCACCATGACTTGACTCTGCATTCAATTCTTTGGCTTTGGGCGCTGCAGCTGTGGGTATCACATCGTTTTTGCACAACTCTCCTGCAGTCTAAATCGAGTGTAGCTGCAGTTCTTCCATTGTACATGTATTTTAATTAGTTCCTTCTACACTGAATCTTATGCTGTCCTACTTACTGATTATTGTGATTCATGATCTGCATCTCTACAGTCAGCACACATGCATGCTTAAAACATGAGCAGCATAATCCAATCTGTTCATGCTCCATGCCAATACCACGTAGTGCAATATCTCTTAAACATGGCACATTGTAATTTCACAGAATTTACTTTCTTTTTTAGTCAAAGCTAGAGATGTCCTGTGCAAACATACACAAAAGCATCTTGCTCCCCTTTTTTTTTTCTAGTGCCTAACATTTTATTTACGCCATCAAAATCCTCAGTAATTTTGTTGCATAACGGCACTACCAGCTCATAATTTCTAGTGTTTGATTCAATTTAGTTACGCCAATACTTTAAAAAATGTAATTTCTCTTAAGAAAAAGCATTAATTATTAATTATTAATTAATTATTAAAGAAATATCCACTCAAATTAAGTTTTCAGAAATAAATTGAAGGAATTACATAATAAACTGTCAAAATATTAAATGAACAAATGAGAAACTCATACTCCAGAGAGCCTCTGAGTACTTTTCTAAAAGTATTCAAATTAGTATCAGTTAATATGGCTCTCTAATTCTAATATACATTTGGAAATTTAATAACTTAGTTCATGTTTAATACATAAAGCAATTGCTTTTCCTTTTTGCTGTAGATATCAGGAAATATCTACCAAAATTGACTCTCTTATTTGTTGAGTCATCTACCAATATTAATGCCAATGTTATATTTGGGCAGGCAGCATTCTTTCTCCATCTAATTATTTTTTCTGAGCCAATAATGTAACGACTGGTCATTTTATCTAAATCTTGAAAGCTATTTTTGTGAAAAAGAATTATTGCCAATTCTGCAAATTAATCATGAATTATGTTATAATTTATTACAATGTACATCTACTTACCTCCAAATCGCTCCAACATATTCTGTACTTCACCCCTACAAAATAGTATTTTTAAAAATATTTGTTTTCTGCACAAATTACTTGAGAATAAGATTTGATATATATATTAAAAAAAAAGCTTAAAACTATGTCTACTTTTTTTTTTTTTACATGCCTATTGCCTACAAGCAATGATAGCACAAGATTAAAAAAAAGGACACTATTACTCTTCTCCCTCTCCTGCAAGAGCTCTCTTTTTAGAGTAATTTGAATGATTTTTTTTATTTTTTTTAAATTTACGGGAGTCTATTAACTTACTCCCTATGGAAAAGCCTACTAAGGCTATGGATAGTCCTGAGGAGGAAGGATGGTAAATATGAAGGCTCATTTGACACAAACAAAATATAATTGGAACGTTAGTCTAACAATCTTAATATGACTGACACAATAAGAAAAATCCAAACCAAAAAACTACTAGGTCTGCTTCTATAGCAGTTTTAAGTTGAATATACTACTATGTAAAGCAGTGGTATAGTAACTAAAGAGCCACTATAGATAAAGTAAAAACATTATCTTGCCTACGAATCTTATCTTTGCCACAGTCTATTGCTTTCATTTTCATGAACTAGAGAAAAATTCTATCTTCAAATTAATGGTTCTTGTCTAAAAAAAAAAAAAACACACCACAAACTTGATATTTTTTCACAACTTTTTACACTGTTTACTTTTCATGTAATGTTCATGTTGGATCACTTAAAATACTTTTAATAACATTAAACAACTAAGATCAGAGGGAAGAATTCAGTGAAACAATAAATCATCTTTTGAAAGAAACAGAATCTGGAGAACTCTTACAAATACCTATTTTTTTTCCACGGATGTGCAAAAGTGTCTACAAAACCTGCAGAATTAATTTGAAAGGCTGGCTTTTCTTTCCCAACTACAGCAAATATATTATCTGTTACCTTATTTTTTTCTTGAATGAAAAGTTAGAAAAACAAGCATAATGAATCACTAAAAATAATATATATTTCCGACTTCTTTTTCATTTTGAAAAAAAATGATATTCTAAACCTTACCCCACGTCATCTGAAACCACATGAGGAGTCACCAAAGGTCGTTTCTTCCCGTGTTTGTCCACTACTGGTGTTTCACCTTAAAATAAATTTTAAAACAATGTACAAAAATAAAAAATCTCGTATTTCACAGAGAGTCATTTGAATTGTTACAAGTATAGGTACTTTTCTTAACTCCATTGAGTCAGCACTCATCCGATAGGCATGCTAAAACATATAAAACCCCTGAAACTTTGAACATGATGTTGACAGATTTGGTCATGGCCAGTGACAGAACAAGGGGAAATGGGTACAAATTAAAACACAGGAAATTCCATCTTCATATGAGGAAGAATGTCTTTCCTGTGAGAGTTACAAAGCCCTGGCACAGGCTGCCCAGAGAGGCTGTGGAGTCTCCTCCTCTGGAGAGCTTCCAAACCCACCTGGATGCCACCCTGTGCTCTGGGTGTCCCTGCTGGAGCAGGGGGTTGGACTAGATGACCTCTAGAGGTCCCTGCCAGGCTCAGGCATACTGTGATTCTGTGGCAGATGCCCATGAGCTCTTCTGCAAGACCACATTTCAGCTGACAATGCCCTGAGCTCCCCTAGACTGGTCCCAACCAGTTGTAGTTTCTCAATTCAGTACTACACAAATACACCAACTCACAACATACCAATACTGTGAAACATTAAAAAAAATTTAAAAATTAAAACAAAATCTGTAAGAATTTCCTTTAACTGTAAAGTTCTTTTAACTGAAATTGTGTGCCTTGATCTTTAAAAGGGCAAAACTACAGATATGTAATGGTGTTTTTTATCTAAAATTTAAATAATCTCACGTCAGACTTCATTACCAAAGGAAGAAAAAAAAATTAAGATTACCTCCAATTCAAACCAGAAATGTGTTGTCCAGAATATAAAACATAATACAAATATAAATACACAGTTGCTTTGAAACAATATATGTTAGTGTGCACAGCCATAGAAATGGCAAACAATTATGTAGCAGAAGACAGCTTACCTATCCTTACAAGAAATTATACTGACAGACCAAAACAGAACAAAAAGACAAGAACACACTTAAGAGATTTTCGCCAATTGCAAACCCCGCAACCCTTTTGCCCGAGAAGTTGTAGGAACATACACTGTGATTCATAGTGTCTAAAATAAACCAGATAGAGTTGTCTCTGCTTAAGGCCACAACTTGCTGATTAGACCCATCAGATATTTCTTAAAATGCAGCCAAGAAAGCTTTGTAAGCACAAAATAGAAATAGAAAGCTTCAGTGCTCCATACAAGTCACCAGAGCTTTTTTTTTTCCTGTCCTCTTCTCACAACATTAATGCAACCAAGTGATAGAAGTATGGGATCGGGGAGGAAAAAAAAAGGTAATGAAAACACACAGAACGATGTTATTTTCAATGTTATTTTAAAACACCACTTGCTAGTTTCAAGAATTTTCTTACCAATCATAACCATATGAGGAGGCCGACAGAAATACTACGAACAATGCTTTAGCCAGTGCCAAATTATTCTCATTTCTACTCATATCCAGAAATATTATAAATTTTACATAAAAAAGAAGTAAATCTAGTCGATATAAACACCTTCTCTAATGTCCTCCTCAGAGCCACTCAGGTCTTTTCTTTCATCTTGGAAGTCGTAGGCAGGTATGGCTTGATCTTCCTGCGCCGCTTTACCAGCCTTTCCTTGATGCTTTCTTCCCGACGGTGCCATAATGAGATTTTCTTCCTAGTAAAACAACATGCCGTATTTGTTACACAGCTTCTCTCACAATACTTTACAGAACAACGTGCTTCAATGCTCAGAGTGATTTGTATATCCCGGCAGCAGTGTGCACCCACAGGGATGCTGAAGCAGTGGAACTGGTTAATTCGTGAGGTAATCCGCAGGATTAGCCGTCAGGGACCTTTTGAAGAACAGCTGAAAAATATCGGGACTAGTGGGAAACACACCTGCTCCTGCAGGGAAGCACCAAAGTGTATCATATGACCTCTTAATTGCCTTCCAGCTCTGCTTCCATACCGTTTATTAACTATTTTGTCCTATTCTGTAGCGCTTTCCCATAAGAGTAGGTTTGGATTCTAACTTACAAACCACAAAGAGCAATCAGATCCTACCCGCCGTTCCACGCTTGCTAGGCAGAAACACTCCCACGCAAGCAGTTTTTAGTCAAATTTAGTCAATTTCGTCAACCTTTACGTCTCTTTTCTGAATTCCCTTTTTTTAAAGCTATTATGTGTATCCCACCACACTGCTGAGCATTGCTATGATGCTTCTCCGTATAGTTTGAAGCAAGCATTTTAAAAACTTAGAAAGGGCTAAAAGAAGAAAAAAAGACTAAAGCTTCCCTTCAAATCACTGACCGGGGGATGGGAACCCCCCGCACTGGGTACTTTTGCCATGGATAAACCCACCTCCCCGCGTCCACTTCGAGCACGAGCCTCGCGGCCCCTTTTCACCTCAGCGCGGCGCCGGCAGCGTTTCAAACGCCGCGCGGCGGAGGCGGCGCCCGCCCTCCCACGTGGCGCGTCCCTTACCGCCCGCCTTGCCCTCCTCCCCTTCCTCCTCCTCCTCCTCGGGCGCGCGGGCGACTCCCGCGGGCTCTGGCAGCGCGGGGAAGGCAGCGGCCGCGCCCTGGGAAGGGCAGGAAAGGGCCGGGCCCCTCATGGCGGCGGGGGGCACTCACCTCAGCGCGAGGCCTCGGCCAGCGGCTGCTCCAGTCCGCGCGCGCTCCCAGGCTTACCTGTGTCCGCCACACGGGGCTCCGAGGCGCCTGCAGAGGGCACTGCCACAGCGCACTGCGCCCGCGCGCCGGCTTCGGCCGTGTTCTCACCGCATTACGACAGGAAAAAGAAAACAAAAAGAGGGATTTTCCCCATCAACGCAAAAGCGCTCTAGCCAAAGCAAAGAGCGATGCTTTTGGGATAAAGCAAAGCTTCAAACACAAGGGGGTTTTTCAACAGGGCATCCCCTCTATGAAAGTGACCAGTCACTGCCACGTCCTAGCAATTGCCAGTAAATCAGAACAGCACTTGCAGGCTGGTTTAGGCCATGTTAGGCCCCTGTGTTTTCTACTGTTTTTACTGACACCATTTTAATAGTTCACGGAACAGAAAAATCCCAGATACGCAAGGTTTGGAGGTCTGCTGCAAAAACTGCAGTTGTTTGCAGGGACTGTTACATTCTGGGATTTTCTACTGTTCACAGGCTTTTCCGCTACTGATTTATCATATATATCAAGTCCAAATATAAAGACACCTTCCTAACAGTATTTTAATTTTCAATGTTCTCATCAACCTCAACAAACTGAGACATTTTACGAGCAAATGTATACTACATCTTTTGCCTATACTGCTGTAGCTGAACTAACTGCTCAGATTCGACCTGCTTAAACTCAAACCAAACCTCAAACCCTGCTGAAACATAAAAAAGAACTGCACTGATATCTGAGCTACATGTGCATTCATTTGCACATATAATTTAAGCAAAAAAGCTAACATCTTAACCCAGTTCTTTTCCTATTAGCTAGAATGCAAAATATAATTTAAAATACAATCCAGTCAAACTTGCCTCTACCTGTTCATGTATTTGTTGAAGTATCCCACTTCCTAGTACTTTTATATCCTGCAGGTTTCGGCATAATACATAAAGCTTAGCATGAAATATCATCTCACTCTCAAAAAACACAAGTGCTTGCACTTTTAAACCCTTCATGCATTAATTATTAAGAATTATTACTTTTGAAAGATTTTAAAGGAAAAATAAATACTTTTTACATAAGGATTTACAAATATTAATGGCAAAGTGTTTTTTTTCTTTAAGACAGAAACAGAGCAGACAAAAGCTTTCATCACCTTTTAGTTAATTTCAAAAATTCAAAGCAAACCAAGTATTTTACAATACATATGCACATATATTTTGTACATCTTATGATTATAAAAATTAATGCATTTTTGAATACTGCTATTACAATGAACTGAACATACACCACCAAACATTTCTGCTTGAACACATTCAGTATCTTTTCCCACATAAAAACTTACTGTTATGATCTTTTCAACAAAATTTAAAAATACCAGGGTTCAGTATGGAAATATAAAATACAGTCTTCTGAAGAGAAACATTGCTCCCATACATTGCTACATTAAAACGCTGTGTTACCCATTCATATGGAGAGGCACTTTTTATTGTTTGTTTGTGTTTATTTTATAATGTGTGTAAAAGTCTACACCTTGATCAATCATTTGATTCCAACTCTCTCTCTGTATTCAAGTCAAGAGATAATGTCATTGTATTCTTTGGAATATATCAATTATTTTTAAAATAACCATCAAGTGTCCTGTTACTATGTATTTTTTAATTAGGATATGTTTCTCCCAAATCCCATTTAAATACTACCAATAGGAGGATGAATTGTCACTGTGCTTAGAAGAATGTCAACATCATTCTAAATCTAAATTACAAGTTACATAATTCTCTTTATTTACCCATACGTCTGAAAAAAAAAAAAAAAAAAAAAAAAAAAGGCAGCAAAGACAGAATTTGCAAAACGTTTTGGAATGCAAGATCAAGGACCCGTTAGCTGATCCCAAACAACTCTGCCTTCCAACATCATTATACCTAGCTGGCAAAACCGACTGCAATAAATGCAGCTACATTTCTTTTGGTAACTCTTTTTATAAAAAAGGATAACATGCCCATGAATTAATGTCTGTCAAGTAAGATCAGTTGAAAAACAGCACTGTACAGGTTTCTCCTTTTTTTTTTTTTTGTTCTGCTTTCTGTCACAGCTCCAGCAGCTTATATGTCAAACAGGACTGCAGATATAACAACTGTAGATACATGATTTTTTTTTCTTCATAATAACTTCGTTAAATGTCAAACTGTAAGTGTCATAAGTGACAGAAAGTGTCGTAAAGACACTTATGAAGGGAATTTTAAATGCTTATCACATCTTGAGGTAGACTGATCTTCAAAATAAAGCTCTTCTAGACTTTGATTCGTTCATGACCAACTTCCTTCTGGATCCTTCTTCTTGGAAAAATCTTTCGTTTAAGTGCAATTAGCTGAGAAGAAGGAAAAAAAATTAGTTCTTTGCTAGGCCGGAAGTGCACAGCTCTTCTGGTTTTGCTTCTAGAAACTCTATAAAATCTGTACCATTTATGGTAAATAAATGAATATTGTATTTTTTTTTCTGTCTATTGCACAGGAAGAAAAAACTATTACTTAAATTCATCAGTTAGGCATATGCATTTCCATTCAACTTGTCAGTAACCGAAGAGCAGAAACTGAAGAACACAGTATATGCCTATATTTGGTTATTTAAAACTTGGACAGATAATATAGTATCAGGCCACATTCAGTTACTAAAAGATAAACACAAAGCTGGCATCTTAAAACAACGTATACAAACCTAGCTGTCCCACTGAATTGCTGACTAGTCCCTTCCTAAACCAAGTTAGTAATGCAGAAGTTTTCAATATATACAGAAGCTAAAAATAAAGGGAAAGATTCATGCACAAGGTATAGGGTGAAACAAAACAAAACAAAAAAATTTAACAGCCAACCTTTCAAGAATTACACTCTCTTCATCAGACCACGGAAAGAGTTACTTAAGGCCCCAACCTGCAAAGAATTACCCATATGATTTGTTCCATTGACTACCTCTAAGCTTAGCAGGAGTAATCATGTTCAAGAAAGCCACTTTATCCTTGCAAAACTGGAGTCATTTTCTTTGACCCCAATCCAAAAATCTATCAAATTCAACAGCAGTCCCTGCAGTTACTTTGTATGAGATTTAGATCTTGTCCCTAAACATCTTTTAAGATGTTTCCCAGCCAGCCTAGAATATGAGTATTACTTGAATTTTCTTCCCAGTAACTTACTTTACACTTTTACCAATGTAACTTGACAACTTAAAAATCAAAGCAACCTAGTCCTATATTCTTTCTTTTATGAGAAGAAAAAAGAAAGAAAGAAAAAAAAAGGTTATTCTTCAAAACCTATTCAAAATATACTCCACTTTATATAATCCTAAAGATAGAGCAAGAAATTATATGTTATATATTTGTAAGATATTTTTACCTGCTCAGCAAAAAACGAGATGACTGTAAATACAATAAGTGTTACTAGAACACAATGGGTCCAGAATTTGAGCTTGTCCCTGTATGCCCTCCTGCAGAGATGGAAACAGAAAGACATTTTCATACGTTTTATATACAATGGCATAAACTTTAAAGAGTTTCCATGAAAGAGAATGAAGAAAACACAGTTAAATAGTCTACCTATTTAAATAGTTTATCTATTTAAATACTTACTGATGTGAAAAGCAAAATGCTTATTTGAGGTATATACACTGTTTTGCACATCTCAAATCCCTTCTTAGTCTCAGTGGGCCTTGAAACTACTCTGATAGCCTTCTGAGCCCATTCTAGGGTGCTGTTTATACTGATTCTTAAACCAAAGCTTAACACAGTGCAAAAATAAGAGTGGAAAACTCATCTGAAACTAAAAATGAATTTCCACTAACATTTCAGCATTCAGTAGTCTATCTCTGTAGAAACCTGCTTTGACTACAAGATAGTCAAAATAGAGTGTTCTTTTGAAGTTAACACACAACAAATTTTTGGCAGATGTCTTCAAAAGGGAGATGATACCCAACTGCCTCCTCCTTTAGCAGA
The DNA here is from genome assembly GCA_003342815.1 of Eudromia elegans. Lineage (NCBI taxonomy): Eukaryota > Metazoa > Chordata > Aves > Tinamiformes > Tinamidae > Eudromia > Eudromia elegans. Next base: position 2,461,796 of record PTEX01000047.1, read on the forward strand.
GGAGATTAATACAGCTAACTACTACAAGGCAGTGGATTTAACCCTCCATTCTTCCTGCCTAAAATATGGCTTGTACCACTACAGGTCGTGGCCATTCCCGCTACCTACAATATTTTGTTCTATGTTTCCACCTAATATTTTCCTTTCTTTACTAACAGTTGGTTCCCATAATTTGCTGGCCAGCAAGAGAACTACCCTTCTATGCTCTTATCTCATTTTTACCACTATACCTGCCAGCCTTTCACTCGTGTTCTCAAAATCACCTCCTCAATTTCTGAAATAAAAATCTCTTTTATAGTATGCTGATCCATCACAAGGTATATGTACCATAATTTCACATGTTAAAGATGAAAAAAGCATTCTCCGTGCTAACTGTCCAGCTGATTTAAAGATAAGGCAAGAACTACCGAATTTACTAAAAACAATTTTGTTTGGAATCGGGTGGAGCCAATCAATGAAATTTTAATGAGTTAAAACCTTAAGATTAAGACGAACAGAAAAAAACAGACCCTGCAAACCTCAAATTTTAGTCCATTCAAATCTCAAATCTTTTTTTTTAAGTTGTATTCATCTTTAATTCCATGATAACACTGAGAGAAATAGGACTTGTATCAATGTAGTCTATATTTATCCATAACTTGAAAAATTTGAAAAACATACCATTCTTGGAGCTCATGCATATGAAGGAAACGATTCCGATACTCTCTTGGAAGCTCAAATTGGGAAGGTATGGGAAACATTGATTCGTAAAAATCCCTAAGCACTGCTTTCACTGTCTGAGCATCCTTATGATTGTGATCAATATTGTCATTCAGGCAAACAAATTTTCTGAAAAATAAGAAGTCTCTGTTAGAATATTTCCTTTAAAAGTACAGCAAGGCTACTGGTAAATAACAAACACATACCTCACAAATGGTATCCTTTTTAAATAGATTAATATGTTTGATATATTTAAGATGAATCAAAAACTAAGGACAAGCCATACTCGTGTCTCTTCTATTTGTATCATGCTGCCATCTACTGACCGCCCATACCCCTCATCCCAGCCTCATCGGCACCAGCATCACTATTTGCGTAAGGTTACATTTTGGGTTTAAAATTTAAAGGAGTCAAAATGAGTGGGGTATCTTAAGTAACAAAACAAGCTCCATTGCAGCAGAGGGACACAGTGAATTATTAATATTTTATCACTTATTCTGCAGCCTTCAGAGAAACTCAAAAACTACTAAGGACCATATGAGGGAAAACTCAGTCTTGAGCGAGGCTTTATAAACTGACTTACGTGAACACGATTTGAATCACTCAGAGATAAGCTGATGGAATAATAAGACTATAATTTATATGAAAATTTCTGTGACCACATAAACAGCATCCCATTGCCTCTGACAAGGAGTTATTTTTCAGTGAACACAAGCAGGTGTTGAAAGGCACTGAAGTAGCTGCTGCTTTAGTTGTGTGCTGAACAGCTATGCACCCGTGGCCACTCTGAGCTGGCACCAAAAAATGCCCTTTCTTACACAAACGGACAGTATGTGCTTTATTTATATTGCAAGATACAAAAGCCTTACTTTTCCTCCAGGGGAGGAATCGTAGCTGGTGACATACACCTTACAAATGGCAACCTTTTTAGAAGGAATGTGTTCTGGCCAGCTGCTGTGCAAAGAGCATTGAAAAGTTCAGATTTTCTACATGGAGAAATAAGGAGAACTCTCTAGCACAAGTGCATCTGTCTATCCAGGTCATTATACTTGGTGGTCAGTCTGAAGAGAATCTGGTGTCATTTGGTTCATCAAGCCTGAAGCAATTATGTGCAGGGGACAAAATCTTTTGAATTGCCACATGTGAGAAAAAAAAAAAAAAAAAAAAACCAAAAAAACCCACCACCTTTTCCTCCTCAAAAACTAGCAGACTATGTGTACACTGTCACATAATATCATGCACTGAAAGGCAGCAGAGCCAGAGGACTGGAGGCCTATACTCATTCAGGGAGTTTACCCTGGACTAGCTGCCCTGACCTGGTCCCTTGGATTAGGAACTTCCTCTGAAAGAGGAAAAATAATTTACAGGCTACAAGGTTATTCTACATTGCAAATCAAAGCAAATGGATCTCTCTCATCTCTCTCCCTCCCTCCCTCTCTCTCCCCCTCACACACACACACACACACACAAGATTATTGTATTTTTTTTTATATATAATTTTCTTTTTCCAGGATGTACCAGAGAATGAAAAGATAATGCATATAAAAACTGATTTTGTCACAAAATAATCCACCTCCAAGTTTTATTTTAAATTTTATAAATAAATCTAATTGTTCTTTCTTGTAAAATAAGATTATCTCCCATATAAAATGTATGCCCACTGGAATGTCAGAAATGAAAAGCTTATCAATAGTTGAAATTTCTCTGTAAGCTTTCAAAGATTTGAAAGATACAAAGAAAGTAACAAATTAATAAATTAACCCTCAGGGTTAGCAGTCACTTCCCTTAAAAAGAAAAAATATTTTTGGTTAAATTTGTCTTACACTACAATATGAAGCAAATGATACATTCAAAAAAATGATTTTTTTTTCAATACATAAATATTTGAAAGCGTTCAAGCAACATTTAAAACAACCTCAAAATTCCATTAAAAAAAAAATCAAGCAATAGCGTACCTGGGATTTTTTCGTATGTCATCTAGTTGACCAACCACATGGGAAACGTTTGTGCGGATCATTTTGAAGGCAATTTCCTCTTCTCCCATGATTTCAAACCTTATTTCAAACATTTTTTTGTTAAAATAATGTCTATATATTAATATCACAATCTTGGTCAAATTCAGTATTTAATTTTCCTCCTTCCTTAGGCATCTGACCGTCCAACTTTCGTTTTCTTTTGTCACTGGATTTCCATTACTATAATTTTTCAGCTAACGCGCTCACACAGAGCCTTGTGTATTACTGGTCCACCATAAAATGAAGACCGGAATTCTGATTCACACATCAATTAAGAGTTTCAGCATAAGAGCTACAAAATAGACATATCCCTATTACAGTATTTACAATTTCTGCAGTTTACAGCTGTAATTACACTTCAGCTAAGATGTGTTTTTACATTTCAGTCACCAATGCAGGAACACCTTAAAATAGTTAACACTACATAAAAAACTGCAATCTAAATTCCCGGTAAAAAACGTTCCTCACAGCTTAATAACTTACAGACAAAACAAGTATTTGAAATGCAGAAGTATGATACAATGTCTGAAGGATATCTTCAGTTTAAAGGGTTTGAGAGCATCTGACATCCTTGCAAGGTGTTGTGTATATGCCTATGATACCTTTCCATCAAATTTTGATTTGATCAAATCCCAAACCTGTTCCTCGAAGCCTCATCTGAGAATGTATTGCTTTGACAAAGCTCACAAAGCTAAAGCAGTTACTTAATATTACAGATAAACAGAATAACATGTATCTTAAACTGATTTACACCAGTGTGTATTTTATCAAGTACATCAAATAATGTCCTCCTCGCCCTCAAATATTTGCCAATCTCATTTGCTATGTCATCATTTAAGTTCTAGTGTAAAAATCTCTTGGGAAGGGTATTATAAATCATACAGCACAACTAGAGGTATTATGAGTGAATATATAATAATGTCCAAATGCTGCCTGAAGTAGCATGTGACACCTTCTTTCACTCTACAGTCTTACTCAACATTGTAGCTACTTGAGACACAGCTCAGTGCTTCAGGGACTCCCCAACTCTCTTTGCTATCCAACACTGCTGGTGAGGCAATGGAGACTGGACAGGGCTCTAAGCTCTGGGCCAGCAAACAGGATCAGTCACATACAAGTGGATGCAGGTTTTTGAGATCACAGGTCTGAGAAAACCCTCGGATCTACCCACTAAAATACAACTCTTCAAGCAACACCAAGGTTTGTCCAACCTTCAAACTGGACACAGCACATGCACGTGTCTTTTTGCTGCTTTACGACAGCTAACATTACTTTTCACAGGAGTAGCACAACATACCTATACTTGTTTTTGTCCTTGTATGCCTTACGGATTCTGTGAGTCACAGGTTTGCAATTAGTAACTAGGTTTTTAGTCACTGGAGGCTGGAAGAAAACATATTTCTTATGTTATGCTTTACTCAAAAGCCTGTAGAATCTGTTTTAAAGATGCACTGTATAGGAAACACAAAGAATGGCAAACACTAGAATGAAAAACAATATTATTTCTTGAGAACAAAAAGTATTGCTGTATAACATGAGCTATCCCGTATATAATACATAAAAACACTGATTTTTTTTGGCAGGCATATTGCAACTTCACATTTCATCCTCAGTACAGTAATTACAAGTTGTAGCTGGCTTGACAGCTGTCTCTGGCATTCTTCTGATGGAGGCCCCTCAATGCTAGCCAGTAACCATGGCCAGGCAAGCCCTACAGAACAGCTGAGATATATTATCCTTATTATTTCAATCATGAGCTGTGCTGAAACAGTTCTGGGAAATCAAATGCCTATTCTCATGGGATATTTCCACAGTACCAGACTCATTGCTAGAAATTTAGATGCTGCAGACAACAGAAGCAAAAATAAATTGGGCCTGTGTGAAACAACAACACTATTAAGTCACTATTTAAACTGACTAAAAGAATAATGTTAGTACATTAGGCATTACTGCTTATATTAGTAATATTTTACGTGATCTGTATTATGCAGAATTAGCTTTTGCTTTAACTTAAACACACAGAACATCAGGTGAACAATTCATTACAATATTTTAAAAAATGCATATATTGATTCAGAAATTCAAGTCTTATTTTAAAGATATTTCAGTTATTAGTTTCACATCTGAAGATTTTAGATGTCTAAACTCCCACTAATTTCAATGCAAATTAACCACTAAAATAGGTCTTAAATCCTTTTGGAACATCTAACGCTAAGACTTAAAGCTTTGGAATTCGGGAGGAGTTACTGAGAAGTCTTCAGGTTACAAAGCATAGCTCCGAAATGAGCTCCCCTAGGTTTTTGTTTGTTTTAAATACATGGGATACATTTCAGGCAAAGCCTTTCAGAAAGTTCTAGTCAGAAAGGTATCAGTGGAGAGCCTCTTAGTGCATGCCCTCATTTTGATTCACGGTAGTGAATTAGTTTTCTTTAAAAGTTTAACTGCTTAAGTCCTATATATAATGATAATAGTAGCTCATCATTTCCCTGCTTTGAAGGGTTTTTTTTTTTTTTTTTGACTTTAAAAAATAGGAAGGAGCTTATAGAAGTTTCATATATAAAACGTAATTATTTCATATCCTCACAGGAAGCAATTTTTGTTAATATTTTTCTTCGAGAAATCATAATACCCTTTCAAGTGTAAATACATGCTCAGGAAAGAAGTCAAACATCTTTTAGGACAGTGTTTCTTACCAGATTTGGATCATAATATGCTTCCTGAGTTGGTGGAATGACATCAATCCGTGTGATGTTGGCAGGAAGAGCTTTAGAACAATTTATTAGCATTTGTTCTAGACCTGTCAAATCCTATCAGAAGGGTAAAAAGAACAAAAAAAAAAAGTAAACTTGTTTTCTCACTGACACTGTTCCAGTATTTCATAAGCTTAATTTTGAATTCAAGGTGCTCAGATATATTTAAAGCATTATCTATATAATGAATTCCCACATTATTGTATGAAAAGCAGACTTAGTTCAGCGGACGACAATCCAACAATAGCTCAATTCACAGACCTCCATATATGCTTTATGTGAAGCAAATCCTCATTGCATAGTTGAATTTGGTCCGGATGACTTCTCTACTTACATGATTTAGGCAGGGAAAATGGCCTTTTTATTTAAAAAGTAAACACAGCTTTACTGATGATGTCAAGATGGGAAAGAATTCTAAAATCAGAAATAGAATTCTAAATTCTGCAACAAAAAATGAATACCAGAAAACATAGAATGATTTTCTGATTAAGATACAAGCCAGGAATAAGCTACTAAAGCATAGCTGTGTTCTAGCTCTACTAATGACTTTGTGCAACAAAAATTTTTCCATTGGCTTGTGCCTTGCTTCCTCCTCTTTGTAAAGCAGAAAATAGCACAGACTCTACCGTCTTGTTAAGAGCTTAAGTCCTACAACAGACATCCTTTTGCTCATCAAGTTCCCAGAACAAAACATAAATGTGAATCTTTGGATGTAGTGATAGTGTTTACTAGAATATTAGCTTTCTTTCTACCTTTCATCTCACTTCTTTATCTAGATTAGAAGTTCTTCTTGACAAATACTCTTTTTACTATACATGATGATCCACACTCTTGTTAGAGGTTTTTTCTAATGTTTATGTTACAGTAAATATCTTTTCTAGCAAAAGCAACCCTCTTTCTTGAACTCAGATGCCAACAACCCGTTTGTGTGATGATGCTAAAACTCCTAATTGTTGACTCAAGCAAAAAATAGAACACGTTTATTTCATAGTCTTAAGTTTAAGAAAAGGCAGGGAAGAATAAGGATTTGATTCCTTTTATGATACCTATTTAGGATTTTACAACTGAAGTAACCCTAAAAATCACTGCTAACGGAAGAATACCTGCAAACTTAATGGTAGTTCATGGATTCTCGTTGCCAATGTGCGAATCTCTCTGTCAGACAATATGCCTGACTGGTCTGTATCAACCTCATCAAAGATTTGAGAAATATTCAGTGGCTGGACTGCACTCATAAGATAGTAGAAATATGAAAAAGCAAACTGCATATCCTCTGAATGTCGCACTTTGTGAAATGATGTTTTGTCAAATTCCTCAGGAAACCTACAGTGACAAAAAAAAATCCTTAGTATCCCAGTTTGTTTACATCTTCTTTACATTATTTTCATTACATAATTTTCTTTACATTAGAGCAAATTCTATCATGTTTCACAAATAAAAACTTCATTCTGTGAGAAATTCTTAATTTCTCATTTCAAAATATAATTTAAATGAGTAGCCATCAACGGATTCAATATCAATAACAAAGCAGTAACAGAAAGATGGAATTACACCACCTTCAGTTTCAAATTATTTCAAACAAAGGTATACTCACATATCCTGTAGCTCTTGCATAACAGTGCGGTCAATCATGTGTGGCATATGGGCAGGGACTTTCCGAGATGTAAATCCAAATTTGCTATTTAAAAGTTTATTTACGTATCGAAGGGAATCAGCAAACGTGTCTTTCAGCTGCCTTCCCAAATGTTTACCATTAGTAAAGTAGGACATCTCTTTGAGTAATAATTCTTCTTCCTAAGCAGCAGCATAGGTATACATTGAGGTTATTTTATCAAAAAAGATGAAAAAAAAAAAATATACAGGAAAACTGACATTTTGGCTAGGTGCCAAGCTCTTTCCAGTAGTTGAATATTTCTTTCGTTAAATTTTTTTCTTCCTTAGTTCTTTAGTTCTCATTTTTAAAAAAAGGTAACTTTTCTCCTTAAAATGGTTGTACTCTTATCTATAAAAATTTTTCTTAATATATTTCCTCAGCAACCACAAGCACAAACATAAGAGCCACTTTTCATTGTTTTATATTTTTGTAATATATACCTTCTTTGGTGATTACTCATTCACATTAGATGTACTGAAATCCCACAAATATGAAAGACTGTTTGTGCAAAAATCCAATTCCAGACAAACAGAAACAGGTGATGTTTTAAAGACACAGCACCTTTGGTATTTGAAGGTATGCAAATCAGCTGTTATCAAAACAATACATCTCTATTTTCTCTCCTAGAGTAGTTCTCTTCTTGTATGTTTTCTTGACATGGTCTGGACAGTTTTGTTGATAGACTTCCATTTTAATTTTTAGACCCCAAATAATCCCCATTATACATAGGTTTTAAGAGCTTTCGGTTTTTTGTTTATTTGGGTAATAGAATGGATCAAATTTTTAAAAGTTTTCTTTTTGTTGCAGTACATTCAGATGGAAGTGCACTGAGGACATGGCATTGTGTTTTTGACATTTGAGGATTGTGGCCCTATGCTAACACACATATATAAAGAGTCAATCTGACTAAAATTTTAGTCAAAAGAGAAAGGAAATGGCTATTTGTTTTTCACTGCCCAGCTAAGAGATGTCCAGATCATCCTAAGTTTTATAAGAAAACTCAAAGTAATTTTCAAAAATCTCAGTATTTGCCACAAAAGCAAGCCACATTTAAAAAAAAGTAACAATAGCAGCATCAAAAAAGCAAAACAAACAAATAAAAAAACCACATTGCATATTTTTCCACCATTTAATGAAATCCTAGTAATTATTCCACTTAAGCAGTGAAGTTAAAGATACTCACATCAAGAAGGTCTTGGAAATACTTCTTTTTCTCCCATGGCAAAAAGCCTTGGTCACTTCCAGCATAATACTGTAATTTTCTTCCCAGTAACCCCTCCTTTATATTTGTATCCACCTGTACATGTCCTTTTTCTTCCATTCTCTCTATGTTTTCTCCAATCTCTACATTCCCAACATTTTTAATTTTTTGGGTTCCCTTTAATATGAGTGCATTCAATACTTTCTCTTGAGATTCTTTTCTATTTCCCATGTTCTGGGCTGGAAGTGGGGATTTAGGGCTTATTTTAGAAGCAAGCTTGTTTGTGTTCGTTGTCACAACACTCCCCTTTGTCTCTGTCTGCCTTGAAGAAAATAATTTGTTTGCTTTTATTGTTGTTTCTATTTTGTAATCATTTAAATCTTTATCAGGCTTATGCATTCTTGTATGGTTCTTCTGATCTTCTGAACTGTAACCCACACCTTTTTTTTCCAGGTCTGCATTGCTCTTTACTGTAGTCAAGAACTGAAAAGGTCTCAAGAGAGCAGCCTTGGATACATTAAACCCCTTCTGAGTGATATCTCCATTTGCTAGTTTTAATTCCAGGTTCTGCAGAGCCTGCTGAACATCTTTGGGAAGCAGAGACACATTAACAGATGGTATTATCACTACTTCATGGAGATTATCTATCGTGTTGTTCAGACGTTTCCTGACTCTTGGAAAGCGCTTTTCTTCAGGAATATCCTCAAATATCATTTCAGCTTCTGGTATCGAAGTTGGAGTTCTGTAATCTGCGTTGAATTTTTGTGTGGAGGTTGTGTTTGGTTTTGGCTCCTCTCTAGTATCCGCTTCAACAGCTACCTGCATTTTAAACTCCTCATCATTTTTATTTAGAAACGTAAGATTAAAATAGATCACCGTTGCATTCATACCACTATGCATTATGAGGTGAATAGTCTTCCATTTGTTAGCTATGGAAGCATGTCGGATAATTGGATTATCACTATAGGAACCCTCAATTCCTTTCTTGGCTACTTCACTAAAGCTGAAATAGGGCAGGCATTCACCTTTTGGAATAACATAGTAAGACTGATTGAGGTGAAGTGTCACCTTGTACATGTCTTCAAAATGATCTGCAGAAAATAAACAAATTTCTATCAGTTTGAATTTTGACACTTTTTGTTTGGTGTTATTTATTTATTTTTTTATTAACTCTAACATGCCCAGCAAGTTTCACAGTGAGACAGCTTTCAGTTTTATAAAATGTTCAAGGTAATTTCCCATTATTCTTCCTCATCTATCTTTAATAAATGTGACTATGTTCTAGTAATTCCTTATAAACCTGCCAGACATTACAGTGACAGTTCTAAAGCCCACCATTCAGTGACAAGACTTTCAGTCTCTACCTATGGAGATTATGTAGCTCACTGCAATACTTTTCTTCCCTAAAATTAAGTACAGATTAGAAGTAACACACTCGTATGAATTTTTGCCTCATTTTAGTAGATCCACGTCACATGAGTGGGACCTCACTACAATAACACAACTTGATTTGAAAATTTCAGAATTATTAAAGTTGAAATAAATTATCTTGTCAGCTCTCACACAAACAAAATCTCACTGCCAGTAGCATAGCTGGCCGTAACAAACTCCTTTCTTGGCTCACAAGGAAGCCTTTACTCTTCCAAATATGCTAAGCTCTTCCATATTTATTCCTTTATCTATGCCAAAACCCACTCAGTCACTTTAATCACTCCTGCTAGGTTTTCATTTCAAACTTCAGTTTCTAACTGCTCTATCTGTGCTCTAATTTCTCCGTGACTTCCTTGTTCTACCTGAAGCTGTGGTACACATTGCACTGTGCATCTGGCTCCTTACTTTCCATGCTTTCTATACCATTATACTTGTAAAGTTGTACCCTCCCATGTCCAAATATCCTGCATTTTAGTATTAAAAGACTTCCTCGTGCATTCTATTATAGGGAAGTGTATTTAATGATTTTCACTTTTCAGACTGAGATTCAGAGGAACATCTTGAACCCAGCTGTCCATGGATAAGTGCAATTAATGGACGAAAGCTCTGCAGCCAGCGGTGCCTGAGGAGAAGACGTTTTCAGGTAACTCTCACTTCTTGGCAGTACTCGCAGGTGACTGAAAGCAGACAGAGTCTGCAGTCCAGAGCATGGCTTGAACCTGCATCTCGAACTCTCATTTATTAGCTATAGGGAGCATCAGCAAACAAATTAGTTATTCTTACATAAGACTCTCTGCATATTTGAAATGCAATTCCTTCATTTAAAATGTAAGTCTCTCAGACCAAGGAACTCAGTGCCTGCTACTCTGTACAGTATCAACTACCCTGTCCATGCTTAGCCAATAACTGCGCCAGCAAATTAAACAGTATAAAATTCAGATTTAGATTGATAGAAAGTCTTGCTGACTTTTTCTCCAGGTCTTTTCCTACAAATCTACAGGGCATCTACCCAAAAGGCAAGTCTGTTCAAGAGAATTGTTACAGAAAGTTTATCAGTGATGTATTTTACATACCTTGACCACAGTCACCAGCATCAAATCCGCATGAGAGGACATTGCAGGCCTGATCACAGAATTTGTCTGCCAGCCAGGAATTAGCACAGCCTTGGTTACAGTAAGAAACACCACTTATTCCTCCACCAAACTGCCATGGGAGTCCATTCCCTAAGCCTCCGACCACACCGCCTCCAGCAACGTAGCGACTACTTCCACTGTTACCTATAGTGACAGAAAAATAACAAACAAAAAAACCCAGTCCTTTGATGTCCTTATTCCTGAAGAGAAGCACATTGGGGTGCTATTTTAAACCACATTGTTAAGCTAGGCTGAAAAGTCAGTTAAATCTTATTTATCTACAACACAGTGATTGCTAATTAGCCCTTTGTGTGCTAGTGGAAAATCTATAGTGTGCAAAAATCTATACTATACATATCTGGGGTTGCACTTAAAAATGCAGCAAAAGTTAACAACATGTTTTGTCTCAACTTTAAAGAGGCAAGCAGACAATTCACTTCATACTTCTCTTGCTTGTATTTTTGACTGTACACAGCCATACCAGTCTGTGCTGCCACTTCCTCAAGCTGCAAGTCCCTCCCTTTTCCTAACTTACTCTCCTGAAAAATCAATGTAGGAACTTGAGGCGTAACTTCAGCATAGGCTGATCTACAACTGTTCTATCACCAAAGGGTGCATTCACTTCCCTGCACACTACAACCATGTGCTAGCACGAACATCTATGCAGCTAGTATTAGCATCTTATCTAGCTAAAAATTAACCTGTCTTCTCCCTTCTGCCCCCTCTTCTTAAAAACAAAATACTAATGCAAGTGAAGGGACGGAAATAGGTATGTAGACAGGGACACAAAAGGGACTGAGAAAAACTGCCCGTTTCATCACTAACACAGCCTTTGGTTGCCTTCACACTGCCAGCTTTCTACTAAGGAGACATGCTAGGCTCTCAGCACCTTGCCTATCATCAGTACCTGACGCTATGGGTACAATTTTCCTCTCGCTTATATCTATTCCCCTTCATTTTCATCAAAATTGTAGCCTCAATCCCTTCTCACTCCAAGAGGTGTGCAAAGTCATCACCAATAATAACAAGGCAAGGATTAGGCAGGGCAACTGAATACTCTGGAAGGTGAGAAAACACAATGGAGATAATCTTCAGAAAAATGACAAATTCTTAGTGTGCAGAAGTCCAAACAGCAATACATTTTCCCCCCCTTAAAAAAGATCACCCATTCCAGGAAACGAAGCACATCCAACTGTGCAGACCTTTTCTGGTTGGTGGGAGTATATTTATTCCCACTTCACATTTCCTTTAAAGCAACTTCCTTTTTTTCCAAGATATGAATATAATAGATATCCAAGGAACAGATAAACAGATCTAGCCATCCACACAGCAACAGTCACAGGGGTTTTCTTCCATGGGAGGTATGCAGTAAGAAGGTATAGACATTCATTCATACTAAAAAGCTACTGGATCCACCAGGCAGACATTCAGCTACAATCAGCTTAAGTTAAAAAGTATTATAAGCAAGAAGCAGCTTTTCATGGTGACTTCTTTGCCAATTTGTGTGATGCTGTTATCAAAGCTTAGAGTAATTGAGTAGATAAATGTCCTTTCTCTTAAGCTTTAAAGCTGTCATTTCATAAAATTGCAAGAGAATTTTGATTTACCAGGTGGAATTTTGTGCTTTAATTTTTTTGCAGTTTATGGAGTTAGATGAGCTCATTTTGGGAGTCATCCTCTAGCTTAACAAAGAAAAAAAAAAGTTAAATTAAATGCCTGATAGTAAGAGGGGTAACAAAGAAAGCGATACACAATGTTACTCATTGTGTTCACAACTCGGCAACATCGAGGAGTTTTAAGACAAGAAAACAGATCAAAAAGAAAAGACAGACCGTAGAACATAGAGTACACTCAAAGTGATGGCACAAAGTCTACTTCGAGTGTGCTTGACTATGATTTTAAAAACTCCGCATATAAGCCATGAGTAAAGCAAGTTAATAACTTCCTCCAGGAGGGAAAAGACATTCAGAACACTGAAAATTAAGTAATACCACAAAATCTCACAAGAAAAATTCTTCCTAGCAAATAATCCAGCCAGATAATTAACCAAAAAAATCTGACTTCAACTTAGAACCCATATTTATAAAACCCTGTAAGCATATTAATGGCGGGTACGTGAAGGGAGACATCAAACCTGTAACACTACTCAAAGAGCTACCATTACATTCACAGAAAAAACAGGTCACTTCATTGTTTCTTAATTAAACATCGTCATCTTACCAATGCAATCACCTCCATCCCAGTCACAAGCCGAGTTATTACAGGCTTTATCACAGTAACCATCTTTAATCCATGAGCCAGGACAACCCTCAGCACAGTTTGGAACAGGCCAAGTCAAGTAAACCTGGAACAACATTATAGTCTCAGAGAAGAACAGGTAAACTAAAGTGAATTGAGCTATGTTTTAGACTACAGTGATTTTAAAAAATTCCCTCCCTGTGCATATTTTTTCGCATGTTCACAAATCTTCACAAACAGCATCTAAATCCCATCACCTGTGAAGTAAATACTATCCTCTTCAGACAGAAGGAAATAAAGGCTCCAAAGTTCAATGAATTTCCAAAGCCATATACAGCAAGGCAGTAATGGCTAGAAATAGAAAGTAGGACTTCCAAAATCCCCATCTCCATGACTCATTTCTGCAAACCACATTCAAATGAATATTAAGATTTTATAAAGGAGGAACTTCAAATCTAAAATAGCTTTGCAATTCACTTATTCTCCTGACTGAAATGTTTCTTCATTAGTAACCAGTCATGAGATAATAAGCACCTGTTGAACATAATCCCTCATCATCTACGATTTAAATAATTCTAAGAAGTGCCAAGATAAAAAATCAGGTGCATGTGTGTGTGTATTTTCAACTCGTCAAGCATTTCAAACTAAATACTTTCCTCATTAAAATTTATTGTTTCAGGATTTTAGCAGCAGATTTCCAACTGAAGCACTTACTTATCAGGAACAACGTTTATACCTACACTCATCTCATTATAGTAAGAGAAAGAAGAATAACTGAAGAATAATAAAAATATGCTAAGTGCAAAATTCAGTAAATATTTGACTATTTTCTTAATTTTTTAAAATAATCTGTAAGTCTCCAAATGCCCTCACATACTAAAGGTAATAATTTTACAGTACCTTAAACTAGTTTTGTACAACTCCTATTATTCTGCAGATGGAGACATAATGGGTGAATACTAGAAACAGCAAGGTTTAGATGGACGCTGTTGTTTGCAATTGTCCTTTCTACCTGTCTGGAACAGGAATAAAAACATTTATTTAAAACTCTGAGGTGTTTTGTTATAGTAAGACTCCTACTACTGTTATTTGTGCAGACAGAAATATAGTTTGATATAAAGGACACTAAACTAGGTGACTCAAGGCCACATTCTTGTCATGGTTTACCCCTAGAATGACTATAGCAAATTTGTTTTCCCTCTTTGCATTTTTTTCCTATTAGGCTGCAAAATTGTCATGGTAAGAACATGTTTTGGTATACAAAAATATATGGGAATGCAGATGCCCACCTAAAGTGTTTAACTGAATAGCCTCTAGTATCTTTCGAGTCACACTACATATTTCTGTAACACACAGAACTACAGAAAGGTTTTCCTCCATGGCTCTCTTGTAGATTAAGCTCATGGAAGAAAACATGGCTGGCAAGTCTTTCAACAACGTTATTGCTAACGTTTCCTTTGCTTGCTTGCTTTGTTTAGCCACAGTTGTTACTAAATATGTAGAAACACTCACAGTAAATAATTATATACAATCAGCCAAGCTATTCTGGGGTCAGGAATAGAGAAGGTTAATGGTGAACTTAAACATTAGGCCAGTTTGAAAGCCACTCAACTTCAGCATTCCCATGGAAGAATTACTTTTGAACAGAGCGTTTCCCACAGAGCTGAAGGAATTCAAGAGGGAGGGAAGCCTGGCAGCTGCTGAACACCAGAGCGGCCTTAGTCTGGTGCAGATGGGAAACGGGAGAATTAGGGAACTACACTGATGAAAAAGGGAAGCAGAAAATCTGGCAGAGGAACAGATACACCCTCTGAAACACAGTAGCAAACACAGATAAAGCTAATTCTGAACCCAAGCATGAACATAGCGCAAATTCCCTCCTTGGGGGGGGAAAAAAAAAAAAAGACCCCTTTTACCTTTGCCAACAATTCTCTAATTAAGCACAATGATCTCTAGAGAAAGAGCATGGGGAAAAGCAGAAAAAGAGAAGTCTCTTATATTCGTGCTCCCCTTTGAAGTATTATTTCTTTACTTTACATGGTATTAGCACCAAAGCTTTCATCCCTTCATAATGGCTTACCTTTTGGCCTTTAGAGTGACTGTAAAAATCATCAGGCCAAACATCTTTTCCGAACATAACATCGTCATTGAGGTAAATAAACTTCTGAGAGAGGCCACTGATACGATGAATATGACTTTCGATAGCTGGTGAACTGAATGTAGGCAAGTGACTCACATTCTGAAATATTTCCTTAAAAAAAAAGGAGGAAAAAAAAAAAGATAAGAAAGCAAACAACCCCAAACAGTTTCAGAAGGCAAGATAAAACAAAATACACCTATCAGAGGCCCAGTACATGAGAAAGTGATTAGCAAAAATGAAACTTTATCTCTTCTTCCTACATGAAATTATTCTCAAGTGTGCTAGTTAACTAACACTAGTTAATTAAGCTGCATCTGAATCAAGGCTAGACATAAACCGCTATTTATTTCACTGGGTACTGGATCTGGCCCAGTGAGCACATAATTTATTCATCTTGTGCAGTTCAGGCTGCCCCAGATTTCAAGCCTGTTCCAACATCAAGGAGTCAGGATTTTTCCATCTCTTACAAATAACTTAGCAAGTTGACTAACTTAGAAGTTGAATTAGTGTCTTGTTACCTCTTCGTTCTAGCATTTCAAGATACCAAAATTACTCCTCAATTTGTAATAAGAAGCCACTAGGGTATTTTTGCTGCTTCAGTTATTCGGGTAACTTTGAGTCCTTTTTCACCTTTTTAAATAATGTTTTTAGAATGCATAGCTAATACTCTCAGAGCCAACCTATTAATTTCAGTAACTATAGTCTATCCTATCTCAACACAAGTTTATTAGGTTATTTCTCATCCTGAGACAGTGTTTAGAGACTGAGATTCAGATGGCATTTTCTTCCCCCCAGTTTTTTTATAAATAGATTTTATAAGGAAATTAGACACGGGTACATGTTAGCTGAAGCCCAAGTATCTTGAAAAATGGACTAAGTGACGGTTTGATTTATCTTCCGTTATCTTCCTAGCCAAACTGAAATACAGGAGTAAACTGGAGTGTAATAAACCATGGACATGAAGGGGAAAGAGGCAGTCACCTGTACCTTTCTCATAAATGCAGCCTTTAATTGCATTATCCTCTATCAGCCAAAAGCAAAGATACAACTTAAAACATTGGGAAAACGCCAGTGTTCAATGTGTTTGTTTGTTTCGTGTGGTTTTTTTTTTTCTTTTTTACCTGGTGCGTGACTATAGTTATCCGAGGATTATCCAGGTTAAGCCACGAAGGAATCTGCCCATTAGTGACAATGAAAATATGTCGCACCCAAGGGGCATGCCTCTCTATTGACCGCAGGGAATATCTCAGCTCTTCATTATCTTCAAAACGGCTGGCAGAAATATCTTCATCCTGTTTAGACTAGAAAAAAGAAAAACCTTCTTAGATTAAAAAAATTACATGGAGAGATATATTCAAGTTCTGATCCAGTCAGATAACATGTGTGGTACACTTTAACATAATGGTGCATGAGTACATCAAGACTTAAGTTATTCAAAATAAAGATATATTGATCAAACACCATTACTCTTCTAAAAGACTACAGTCTACTGATACATCAAGACCAATAATATATTATTCCGTCATCAGCAGCTGACCACATGGTTTCATTATGTCTGCTGGCCGCACTATAAGATATTTATTAAATATATATATACACACACACATTTATGCAAATATCTGCATGTGTGTGTATACATATGTACATATATATATGTATACACACACAGTGAAAGTCATGATGTAGCAGCTCTTCAATTATCTCCTGCTCTTCTATTTTAAAAGATTTTTAACTGGAAAAAAAACCCAAAAATAAGTAATATCTACTGTCAAAATAGCTAAATGTTTCTGCATGTTTTTTATTAAAAAGGCAATATTTTAAGCAGAACGCTTCAGGTAAATAACAACATTAGTTTTTATGACAGTAAAACCTACACAGCCATCTTATTTTTGAGAATTTAATGATCTTTTCTAAAATTAACATTTCAGGCCACCTAAAGGAATATGCCCAATTAAAGAAGGAAAAGCTAGGAAAACTTGATCTTGTAATGACTACCACTTTTACCACAAATTCCATGCCTTATAGATAAGCCTCCTTCTTCTCCAATATGTACGGTAACACAACTTACACACTCTCAGTGGAGTAACAGCTTAATATCTCAACTTTTAGCAACACTAGCATGCACTGGTTAGGTACCCACGTGTGAAAGAATGAATTATTTTAACATGATGAAGTATGAAGTCCAAGTTTAAGGTTTGTGTTAATGAGAAAAGTTCCCTGAAAGCAAATTCACAGTATACAAACAGACACAACAAGCTTTATTATAAAGCACATGTTTACTTTATCCATGTTATTTGATGTTCAATACAAAATAAAATTCTAGTAGAGAAAAAGTGATCTTATCTTTAAACAGACATTTTTATTTCCTTATGATAAATCATTTATTTAATGTAAAACCTTCCTCAGACATCTATATTTCAGTTATATAAAACTTTTGGAAGAAAAGTAATTTTTGTAGCGTAAGGGATGCTGCAAAGCAAAAAATGCCAAATAAATACATCAGGAAGGAAACAGTGTGATGCTTGATAATAAAAGCCTCTGCTGCCCCACACAAGAAACCTACTTATCTGACAATTGATATCCGTGAAGATTTTCAGGAACTGATTGCATACAATTTTACCGGAACACATGAAGAAGGGCAAAGTTTCTTTTTCAGCAGAGATCAAGAAAATTTCCATTATATGCTGCCCTTGGGGTCTTTCTTCTTTCTAGTATGCAAGACCATTCTTACGACCCCTTTCTTACAACATAACATTCCTAACTTTCTAAGCTTTTGGAGAATCCTGGGTTCCTCATCATTAATTAGCTAGCTTCTACTTGGAAATTTTAGATACTGTAATATTTACACACATTAACAAAATTTACCTACCTGACTGACAGAGCTGAGGTCCCAGAGTAAATAAGCAGGATTAAGCAACAATTCTTTTCCATCTATAGTCATGTTCTTCTTTGCCTGCTTGCTCAGTTCTTGGAAACCCTTAGGGTTATTTAGCTGCAAGAGAGCCACACTGGCTTCTGAATAGAGCTGCAACTACACAGGTAGGAGAAAGAAAATAAACACGTACATAAATAAAATAATTCTGGCATGGATTCACAAAAACAATATTCCTCCTTTGCCAATTCAATTCAATCTTTTTGTTACTTTTTTCCCCCTCACCTGACTTACTAATAAAAATGATAGGGAAAATCTGATTTTAAGACTACTGTTTTGTAAGAAAGGAATAATAAAATGAGAAATGAAAACTAACATTTAAATACATAGAAAATTTCTAGATGCTTGGCTTTATTCTTTCCAAATCAATTTCTTTTTACACAATAATCCAGCAATAACTTACCTGTGCATGTTAAAACTATTTCTTGAATAAATGAAGTTGTACTGTTCATTCCCTCCCACCCCACAAAAGCAAAATACAGGTTCTATTTAAACTTTATTTGATGGCCGAAAGAATTACACTTTTATTTTCCCTCTTTTTATTCACGTGACACTTTTTCTGGGTAAATTAAGGCCATCAATTCATCTATGCTTTCAGAAGTGTGAAATTTTCAGAATGGTTTACAGATCAATCTACTGCTCAGAAATCTGAGATACAAAGGGCTCCAGAACTAATCCATGTGGGTTTCCAAGTCCTCAATGATGGCTGCCAATATGCTGTTAAGGTCATTTCTTAGCTGGGGAGAGACTGTTTGATCTGTTTGCTGTTTTTATCTCTTGCCACTAGTGAATTTGGATATCAGCTTTCATAACGTACAGGATAACAAGAGGCTCTTGCATTATATACACCCTCTCTAATAGCTAGTCTAGCTTGCAAATTGCAAGACATCCAGACATTTCAGTAAAAGTAGAGCCTAGCCCAGTTAAGTGTCAAGTTTACCCTATGCAGTGGTAGTAATGTGAGTAGAAGCAAGCAAGCTAAAGGCACAACTGCTTTGATTCTGCAAGGGCATACATTCAACAGCCTGATGGAGACTCATCAGGCATATTTATCTGATGCAACACTTTATGTTACTTTATGCTAGGGAAGATAAATAAGCACATCTAACCAGATTTTCAGCTATATGAGATGTGTAAAAGCTATTAATAAATGTTACATTTGAACATCAGCTAAGAAAACAGCAAACCATCACAGATTTTTAATTCAGAATTCCTTTGGACAATTTTTGCCTTAAAATTATTTTAATTTATTAAATATGACCTTTTCTGCTTGTTTTAAAATGCCACTAGTCCCAGAGTTAGCACCCCTTCCTTTAGCAAGACCAGCTGTCCTGCTTGTGACATTTGAAAGCTGTCGATGGTTTGACTCATGTGCTATTTGAGAACTTTCAATCTGACTTATGAGGTCTGCCATTAGAAAAATCTGATAAATCTCAGACCTTCCAGGGAATCATCTGAACCTACGGGTGGAAAAGATGGCTTCAGGAGCTAAATGGCTGAGGTACAGTTACGAGCTGTAGCTAGCAAACTCCAAAAATATCAATATTGAAATTCTACAGATTGCAAAGCTGCCATCAGTGGGTATGTGCTTTATTCAAGAATAAAACAATGTCACACAGTCCCTTAGAATCAGTCATCTCAAACATACGTGCAGCAAATCAAAAATCTTCCTCTTTACAGCCTCAAAAGTGTTTAAGAACATGTAATTTCTATTTTTTCCCCCATCACGACAAATGCAACAAAATAAATGTATACACTGCATATTGCTAACTAGATTAATTGCAAATGGTTTCCATGCTCATCACTAATAGTGCACAAACATCATAGGGTTTTGATATGTAACAGTCCAAGTAGAAAAAAAATAGTGAAGAAATATGAGTCCACTGCTCAGTTTAGGCGATAAAATAACCTGTGCATTGAAACTCTGCAGTCAAAAGGTATTTTTCCTCCAACAGTTTTTCCAGAAATGGGTACTTTCACAGGCAGAGCTATCAGTGAAGTTAGACTTCTACAAAGCCATGTAGTGACTTCAGTTATCTGCTTTCTAATAAAGTGCAAGCTCTGACCAAAGCTCTTCTGTTGCTGAGGTGTTCAAAAGAGCACTCTCTCCTAGTATATTTTCTGATGGCTTATAGCTGCTGTGCTTCTCTCAGTGGGGACATTCCCTATACAGTCGACATATGCAGTTATCCATTTTCCGTGAAACACTGCATCTAGAAATCATTTCCATCCTGACAGTAGGCTCAAGGGTTACTGTACAAGTGAAACAGAAACAAATATGCAGGTAAATGCACAAAGAGAGCACGACCAGACAAACCTTGGCTTCTACCAGAGTAAGGCTAAAAAATATCACATAGGCACATATGTCCATGCAGAGTGCCAGAGACACATGGTTACACAATGTGCATTAAGAAAAAAAAAATCTCTTTAAAAAGAGAGACAGAAAAACTGCATTGTTCCCACCAGGTATTTTTAAATACAGGTTGCTTTTGAAGCCAGTGTATTGACAATGCTTAGACATGTTAGTTTAGGAGGCAGGCCAGATGGGCTAGGCACCACAAACAGAAATGAATGCTCTCCTTTCTACATTCTCAAGCAAAGAGGCTTACAGAACAGATTTCCTAATACCTGTGTTGAATAAAGGAGTATCTCGTCTCCTTAACCAGTAGCATTGGCCATTTAAGAAGATAAAGAAGAATAAATCAAAGACTAGTTAAGAATTCGGGAAAAAACTGACATGTCTAGCTAGAGATGAAAACAGGGGCTTTGGAAGGGGAGCTATGTTTGCACTAAAGAGTTATAAAAGGCCTTACAAATATGAAACACTGTTGTCATTAAAAACGAAGCTACCTCCTTTTGCCTTCCAACATGGACAAGAGCTCTCCTAGGATACGAATAACTTTAAGGTGTGGAGGCCACATGTCATTACAACAGTTGCTACTCTTGCATATGCTACCCCAGCAGCACTGTGCCTGCAGGCTGATTTGTGTGTCACTTTCCATCGGCAGGACAAGGCCAATACAAGCTACATTTTAGTTTCAGTTTCCAGCTAATTTATTTGAGTGCATATGTGCTTATTAAAGAAAAGAAAAATCAAAACAACAATATTTCACAAAGGAAGGAGAGCAGGAAACTTTCAATATTACTGGAAGCAACTGGGATGTAGAATATTGAAGGAAAAAAAACACTACTATTTATTATTTTAGTGAGAAAATGTGAGCATAATCTCAAAAAAAAATTCCCTAGTTCTTAAATCGCATGGGTCTCTCAGGCTAAACAATAAGGTTTTTCTTTAGAAATTCAGGCAAGCTGGAAAGGGAGAAGTGGAAAATAAAGCCTTTTTTCCCCATTTATACTTGCAGAAGGACAAAAAAATAAAAGCTCAATGTATCACCTTCACAATTGACAGCAATACTACTTTAGCAGCTGAAAGCTGGAAAACCAGGATAACCAGGGCAAGAGCTCCACCTAATGCACCAGTCTGAGAGTGCAGAAAATAAAGGGCAGCCAAACACACATTTTTCACCACTCCTACCTAAACACACACCATGTGAAGAAACAAACATGATCAGCAGATACCCTGACGTCTACTTTTCAGCTGTAAATAAAACACAGGTTATAAGTACACAAATCCAGTTGACTGTAACACACATGTTTCACTTTAAAAACTCACTCATTGTGCATTAGACAGTTGCAATTTCCTTCCTCTAGTTGAACAAGAAATATACAACCTAGAAATCAAGTGAAAATACTCTTCGGATTTAGAAATGTTTTCAAGCAAACAGGACACAATCCAATTAAATCAATGGCTGCCTCTCCTACTTTCCTCTCCTCTGCATCTTGCTCCAGAAACAGTATGATGCAGTGGAAACTTAGGAGGGAAGAAATAAAAAAAAAAAACCAAACAAAAAGACTCTGTGTCTATAAAGAGTAGTGCCTAAGCAAATAGCAGAAGAGGTGCTCTTAGGAACTCACAATGAGCTGGACACACTGGTAGTAAAGATAAGGGCACAATAAGGAGAAGAAAATCAGAATTAACAGAGAAAGATTAGCGATCATCCGGATGACAAATGATTAACAAAAAGAGAAAAAGACTCAACTGAGACCAAGTAAAGACAAACCATGTATATATCAGGCAAGTGTTGTCACTCCCATAAAAACAGATAAGAAGAAATAAGACCCAGCCAAACATCAGAGATGGTCTTGCAGGCAATGGAGAATCAAGTTTTATTAAAAGGTTAAACTAACAATCAGCCTGGATACAGAAAAGAGATTAGTCAGTTTGTATGGACATGAGCAGAACTGAAACACAGAAAGTATGCATCACAATGATTTATGCTGGAGTAAGCAACACTGCCAGGACATCCTGCTAGAAGGAAAAAAAAAAAAAAAAAACAAGAGAAAGAAAAAAACGTGAAGAAAGAAAGAGAAAATAATCAAAAATGTAGGTCCACGCAGAACTGCTCCACTTGTTAGCAAGTCTTAAATCCATGAAAAGTAATGAAAATCATCAAAAGCTCAGAAGCTGCTATAAGGAAGAAGATAGGGTCTTGTCCAAAGCATCCAGAAGAAAAAGACATTTCTTGGTGAAATATCTCCACTATAGCACAGAGGTCACAGGCCAGCCTAAGAACAATGGCTGTGCTTTTCAAAGGCAGAAATCCTGGAGAGAATTTGGAACTTTTCTATGCTGGAAACACCAACACACAAAGGAGTATCAAGAAGAAGCATCAGTTAGATACCAAAGTCAGGGAAATAACCATAACCGTTAAAGTTAGAAAGTGCCTGGGGGAAGCTAGGGGACACACAACAACCTATTTAAAACAAGGCTGTGAAACAAAAGGATCAGTATAATCTGTGACACATTACAGGTAGAAAGGGCAGGTGGTAGAATATCAAAACAGGACTGACGGATTCCTAAGGGTCCAAGAAAGACACATAAAAGCCTGATGAAGAACCACTACACATTTCTGATGTAGGAAATCAGAATGCAGAAAAAAAAAAAAAAAAGCTGGATACTAGGGATAAAAGATTTAAGTCAAAATCATTTTGGAAAAAAAGAGGACGAAACAACATCTGTTCAGAGTACAGAAAATGAAAAACAAATCTGAGCTGAAAGAAGATTACTCCTTAGAAGTGTGTTTTTACAGGAGCTTATGGCTATGGAGTTACAAGCACTGCCTACAGCAGGTGTTCAGAGGTGTTCCTGCATGTGGAAGCAGGTGGATTTCTTTTCTATCAAATTCACTCAGAACTGACGGGAGTCAGCATTATTTCAGATACATATTTGATAATTAATGAGGATATAATAGAAGAGCTGTTTCTGGAAAATGTAAGTCAAATTATTTTAAATCAAAATAGAAAGAAAAATTAAGGATCACCTTGTTACTAAATTTCTTGCCTGATAATAGTCAAAGTCTAAAAAATATATCTTAGAATATATATATATAAACAGAAAAACTGGTAAACAAAGTCAAAGGCATCCAATTTCTTCAGCTCCATTAAATCAAATCTGTTAAAACAACCAGAAAACTGCAATTTAAGCTGTGACAAAGAACTAGAGAAAACTCCACACCCAAATGCCTGAACTGGCAATCAGAGATCTTGATACACTAAGTGTTCAACCAGTTATTCCATCTTTGGCTCCAAGCAGGAAGTGCCAACACGGAGATGATTAAGGTATCAGTCTGCAAACTAGAATTACTATTTTACCTTTCTCACTGCCTAGAAATAGACTCAGGTCCTGCTAAAACCACACGACTGGTAATTATTGTCTGTTATCAGATGTTGCAGATGCTTTTAAACGCAGAATTACATTTTAGCTCTGTGATTTCCAATTTAACCGTCATATTAGACTCATTATTTTTCCCTTCAGAATAAAGAATTAGACAGAGATATTTTACTTTTTAATTATATGTGTCTACATGTATTTCTCTTTCAACATACCACTTATTTTAAAAACCGTACAAGCATGAAAATTTTATCAATGCCACCACTGTGAAGCAGTAGAAGGAGGCAAGGAAGGCTAGGCAGCAGCAGTTGCAGTGCTAGTTGTACTGAGCAGAAGCCAGCACATGGCAAGTCTCTGACAGTCTGGCAGGCTTAAGTGTGCACTACACATATATCTCTGTAAAAAGTTCTGGTGACACCTCATGTGAAATGCTGGATAAAGCTCTAGTCAACTGTACTAAAGACAGATGGACTAAGGCAGCAGTGGTAGGAATGTGCTATTGGGATGATAAGAGGCGCAGAGAGCCAATACCTTGGGAATAGCATAGCCTAATTGCCTAATTGCTGTTAAACAAAGGTGACAGGAGGCCTTTCCTGCTGTCTATGAAACACCCTAAGCTCTAAAGGAAGGCAAAAAGGGAAGCGTTGTGTAAGCTAATGAAGAGTGGGTAGGAAGACAGGCACAAACATGTTTTATTTTGTAAGGTTTCTAACTGCTGCTAGAGAGATACTAAGGCCATCTGCTAACAGGAGCTGAGATATAGGGGAAGAAATTCAAATATATTAAACTGCAGTGTGAACAGCCTATGAAAGGGGTTACATGATACAGTTCTCAGCAATACCCGAATACACATTCTAACTACCTAAACTGCCGAAGATTAGCAATGAAAGCAAAACTTGCTCAACTGAATCCCAAGAACAAGTTGTGGAGTGAATTAGCACATCCTCTAGACAGCCATCTGAACTAATGGAAGTAAATTCCCAATAGATTCACATCCCAAGACTTTTACCTCGCTAACTCCCTTCTCCTCTGCAAACCGCCTGGACTTAGCTTCTTTCTTGTCATCCACCCACAATTCTTTCACAGGGTACCCAGCTTGGTTAACTAGCAACACTGATGACTCAGCTGAGCATATGCTTCAGAAGAGTGCTTGATCCTATCTCTCCATTACATAAGCCAATGATTTTGACAGAATTTGGAAACTTCTACCTGTCTGTAACACCTCTCTGTAACTGGAAAAAAATGTCCAAATATCAAGGGAGAACAGAAAGCATGGAGTATTAACGGATGGCACAGTCATTTCTGTTGTAATATACAGTTGCTTTTGCAATGACAAGTTGTTCAAGACTATGGAGCACTTATATAAATCATTCAGCTATGAAACAATTCAAGTTTCTCATTGCTAAAATAATTATTCCAAATGCAAAGAGGGGAAGAAAAAATCTAACAAGCTACATAAAGTTCTGCCATGTTAAACAAACCAGTACCACAGTACAGTGGCCTATAGTAAGCGGCTCATAGGAACTAGTAATGCTAGTAGCTCCTGGTTTTGACCAGCTGCAGGCTAGAAAATCTAATGCCTAGTAGTTTGCACTGTCACTGAAAGCACAGAACGGACAATGGATCTTTTGAAGGTAGCTGAGTCTCTAACTTGTTAGGCTTTACAAGTCAGAAAGAGACACTGTCAGAAACATCCTAAGACACTTGGAACAATTCTTCAGCTTGGTGGTCTAGGTTCCATAAAGAATTAAAAAAGACATAACACTCACCCACAACTAAGTCCTCCTCCCTCCAGACCCTTACCAATTTGACTTTGGAGGCCAGACTCTCTGGTAGCTTTGTTCGTAGCTGATTCGTTTCTTTGAATGTAGCCGGAAATCCACTAAGAAAGGCCAAGTCTTGCATCAGTACTAGACCTGGAACTTCTTTGTCTGTTGTCTGCAAAGAAAGAGACATGGAAAGTCCATTTTCTAAATTTATAGTAACCCACACTTCTCTAACAAAAACAAGATGGCAGAGTTAACAGCATATATTTTATCTCATAACCCAAACCTCAAAATTAAAATAAGAGTAATTTTAAAGGTTTTAATTTCTTACTACACATGAGTCATGGAAAGAGTATAGCATAGAAATACTTTCTAAAAAGGTATAGAAAGTTTAGCATTTAGCTTTTGTATGGGTTTGTAAAAAGATTTTTAAAATACATACCAAATAACCCCTCCATACTATCTGTTTATTGATGTCTTTTAACATTCCAGAATGGGCTGCTTCGGCTAGAACAAATAAAATATCATAACTTAAAAACTTCAGGTCACTTCTTTTGTATATACTATTAAATCAAGATCAGCTTTTATAAATTAGAAGGTTTTGGATACTTGCAGAGTGAAGACCTGCCTTCACCCTTGCCTAATAATTCTCAGTGGAAAAACAGACAACTGGCTGGGCACTACATATTACACAAAGTAAGAAATTTGTACCTGCTTTAAGATATTACATATATATACTGAATACATAGATTATTCTGTTTTTAAGGTGCACAATTCTCTGATCAAGGGCAGAATTTTCATAGCCCAGATCTCACAGCAATTCTAAGATTAGCTATCTTTAATCTAAACCTCAGTCTTCTGAGGCAATACAACTATTCAAATACAAAATTTTGCAGAAGTTCTTCTAAGCACAGAACTCTTCAATCACTCATAATCAGTTGTCTAGGAGATAACAACAAAACAAAATCCAAAATACCATTTATATTGCCGTTTAAGGGAACAGTTTGAAGGGGAAAGATGTAGAATCACTTGCTAAAAATCAAACATAAAATGATTGGCAAAGTCAGCAAAGTCACAATAGTCACAAGAACTTGGTAAAAACTTCCTCCAGAACACCAGCTGAAATCTAGAAAGCTAGATGGAATCTGACAAGTAGGGTCTTACCATCCGTAGGGCTATCGAAAACAATTACTGTCACATTGGTAGAAGGATTTTTTGGTTTTGCAACAAAGAACATATTGTTAGCAGCTTGTAAAGCAGGATGAATGGACAGTAGATCTTTCAGGGTGATGTTGGTAGGCAGTGCAGGATCCAGGACAAGCATTGGCACTTTAATGCAGTGTGTCAGCAAACATTCCAGTTGCTTCTCACTAAGGCAAAATACCAGAGAGAAATTTAATGCCATTAGGAAAAAAATAAATATATAAATCAGTGTTGGGTGAAACATATATTCATAAAATCTGACATTCTTTTTAACCTCAACCTTGGAAGAAGGGGAAAAGGATAACTGAGATGTTCATTTTGCTACTCAGAAAGAAGTATTTGGCTATTACAGTTTAACTAATACTTGTTACTGATTCCCTCACCCTATTCTACCTCTATGTAAATCTCTTCTCATTCAAGTATTCATACTGGAATTTTGTCAAGATTTCAAAGTTTGCTGAGCTTTGACCAAATAGAAGACCTTAAAGATCTCTAGATGACACTATGACCAAAACTGATAAAAACAAGACCGAACAATTTCCACCAGTGTGCAGTGTTGTGCTGGGTACACAGATGGCAACCAAAGGTACTGCTGCAATACTTCCAAATTATAAGGCTCTTGAGCAGCATGTTTTACAGAAAACACCCTCAGAAAGTTGTGCCTAGCAAGTGACAAGTCTTCACTTTCTAAGCCTCAGAAACTGCCCAGTAAGCAGCTTATATTTATGAAAATAACATGACTTGTATTCAACACACATATCACTATACTGTCAACTTCTCTTAAAATGACACAGAAGGGAAGCATTCACAGGTCATATAAAACCCCATAATCAGCAATAAGCTTTCACCTAAAATGTGAGTAGGATATCATTTATTTTGATTTAGAGTCAAGACAAAAAAACAAACAAAAAAAGCAGCTCACCTCTTTTTAGTTGGTTCTGTTGCATTCTTTCCAAGGACTTCCCTATTAAAAGATCTATATTAGATAATATTGCCTATAAAAGAATTTAGTCTAATATTCAGAGACCTTGCAAACTTTAGTGGCTTTTGTAGCAGCACCAATAGCCCAGTTATAACACTAGGTCTTGCCATTTGCCTGTGGGGGCTAATACAGGCTTATACATGCACAAAGGCTGACACATGCGGTTTAGCCATTGACCCCCCTTTTCAGCATAAACTCTTAAATTCTTGGTTTTGCTCGCAATTACAGATGTGGGGGTTTTTTTGTTTTGCTAACATCTCAGGTTATCAGGTTATTATTAGACTATCTAATGAAACCACAGTTAATACTAAAATCACCAATAAGAAATGAGGACGAGATTTATGCTCATCGTTTTCATTGGTCACAGTTTTATTTAACACATAAATTCTGATTAGGCGTATGCATTGGTCAGGTGCTTTGTGGAAGCTAATGAGAATTAACTTGCACCTAGTTTAGCACTGACACTAAAAAAATAAGAATTAGAAGGGCAGCTCACTGCATGTACCAACAAAAAGAGAGGACCACCATCCACCAAGATACTCTCTCCCACTGCAGAAAAAAGCACATGCCTAAGGACTGAAAGTGAGATTTGTGTGGATCAACAAACAAGTTGCAACTTGCTATGCAACACCAGCACATGCTCACTGGCAAAGGTTTACAGTGCCCCAGCCTCTGTCTTCTGCAGTCCTCTTATCCTGTAAAACAACCCTTATTGTTACAGTACTAATTACTTTCAGAGTACATGGTGAAAAGAAAAAAAAAAACCAATGCACATGGGAGAGATGTCCTTCTAGATAACAAATGTAACCAAGATGAGTTGTACTCGTGAGCTTGATATGAAATTTTCCACATCAGCTTCACTGAAGAAGTCAATATGTGTTTTCCCCTTTGCAAAAATGGAAATCAGCATCTTTTTACTCACTGATACCATGAAACTGAAAAAACACTAATGCTTGCTACACAACAGCTTGGAAGAGATCAGTATAAACGCAGAAGTTTTTCTGAGCAGAGATCATGTCTATATTTAAGATGTAAAAATTTATCAAATTTAAAGTGGCACTAAGAATTTCACTTTGTGATCAGACTATAAATGGTACTTAATTGCAAGCTATAACATGACAAATATCAGATCAGTATTCTTCTGAATTAAACTATTACAGTACTTAAAAGATAGTCTTGTTCTTTACATTAATATTTTTTCTGGCCAAAACTAGTAAACAGACCACAGAATTTTAATCAACTACGTATCAATGGTTAGAAAACCACAACCCAAGTAATTTGCAGCAGCCCATGTTTGCTAAGAAAGGAAAAAATGTACTGCTTGTCACCTTAGATCAGTAATTTTTTAGAACTGCATAGTGCAACCAAAAATACTCTTAATGCAGTCACACATCTTTCCCTGCAGCCTTTGTGAGAAGAGTGAATCATTCTTTCATAACCTAAATAAATTATTTATTTTTCAGTTTTTGCATCTAAAAAACTGCAAAGTTAACTGCAACATTAATTAGATATTTTAAAGGCTTCTTTTTATTTTTTTAAAATCCACAATGAAAAGTAATAACTGGGGAGAAGGACGATGGTGATGAAGAAAGGTTGTTTGAGCTAGTTTTATTTTTCTGTTTTCAAAGCAATAGAAAATGACAGAAAACGACTTACAATGCAGTTTTTTGCATGTCTTTCTACAAGTTCAACAGAGATCAGCCTTTAATTATTATGCTTTCTACCTAAAAGAATTTTCTGATTAGACAGTACTTCATAGCTAAATATAAAGTGAAACTAGGCTTTCAGAAAATCAAATAAGGAAGTGATAAAAATTCACTTTGATTTTCATATTAAGCCACATACGAAAACATGAGAAGTCCAGCACTACATTAGATTGTTCCTGCCAGTTAAAGGGAGAGAGAGGAAAAGTCACATTATTACCTCATTATTTTCTGTTCTTCCTCCATCTGTTCTCTGACCTGTTGCAATTCTTTCATCAGTTCCACATCTGTGCCATTCACCCAGGTGTACACCACATCAATGGGCATGGGTAAGCAAAGCCTGCATAATGCAAATGAAAGCTGAGGTATTAAATACTACATCAGAAGGGTTTGTGGCGATTGACAGCAGCTCCTGGCTAACAACAGAAATATTCGAACCAGAGCTGCAAACAAGACAAAGCAAAAAATATCTTCTTTTTAGCTACATATCACCTCTTAATTATGCCCAAGGCTTCAATAAAGCAGCCCAGACAAAAATAAAAAGGAAAAAAAGGGATATAATAATTCAGTAACAGAATGAAATATTAACTTTATATTCTAAATTTAACCAAATTCTCTGAGTTTGTCTCAAACGAGTAACACAATCCAGGCATGTGCTATTAGAAATGAGGCAAGGCAGCCCAAGGTATAACATCTCTTAAGTCTTGTCTTGTCGTTTAATTGTCCAGAGCCAACAGGGTCTCAGTAAGACCAGACCTTTTACCTTGGAAACCTCTTGAATCTCAGTTGCATTTTCATTTCATACCAACAACCTAAGTGAAGTACATGAATTCAGACCCTAGACAACAATGGTCAAATTCACTCTACACACATTTAGATGTGCTGCATGCGTTTCTGAAAGATCACAGATTTTTTGGCATACTTGATGCAGAACCAGGAAAGAATTTTTCTTTTACCTTTTTTTTTTCTGTTGAGTTATGAGAACTTCCTCTCTGAGGCCCAAATCTTTCTTTCAGTGGATACTTCAGGCTGCTGGCAGAGATGAAGAACCCAGTCCTAGAGAGCAGGTGATCGCTCCAACTACTCTTCTCAAAATTCCTAACTCACAGTAATAACTTTGCTAAATTGTAGTTGGTTGTCGCACACTTTATCAGAATGCAATAATCTATTCTCTTGCCAAGCATACTAAATTATACTTAATTAACCTAAATCCTTGGATAGTGATTCCTGCTCTATCTAGATGACATCTCTGTCTCAACGGAACAGACACGGTAGAGTGAGATAAGCAAGAGGAAAAACAGTACTTTTATACCAATCATTTCTGAGCATTTTCTTAATGCTAAGATCCACAGGGCTATACATCGAGATTTTTCAAAGAGTAATACCCCCTCCCTGACAAGTGCATCCTTCAAAAGACAGTCAAAAAGAGGTATGGATTATGGACAAGCGTCTCCTCCATTTCACCACACACCATATGACACAGCTAATCACAACACAAGAGACAGGAACACTCTGTACTCAGTTCAAGAGTGTTGTTAAGAACTGTGCTATGATACTTTAAAAGTAGCAGTTGGTTTCTGTGAAGACAGCTGGAACATCAAATAAGCAGCACCTCCTTCCTCAGCACCACCACCCAGTACATCCTTCTCACCTCTCATCTGCAAAACCATTCTGCAGTCTGCAAAAGGCTGCTTTCTCAAGTGGTAAATAAAGTCAATTTACTGAATACAGTTACCTCTTTAATCAGTTATTTCACCTCTGCTTCAAGACACCACAATAGCTTTGGTAAAACTCAAGGTGTGTTTTTAATTAAAAATAAGAAGCTTCCTGACAGGAATTCTTTCAGTTTTTCTACTTTTGCTGTAATGAGTTAAATTTATTTTAGTCCCTTGATTTCTACAACTTGAACAGAAGTATTTCAAGTGAAACCACTTTGCCTCAAGTCACCTGTTTTCAACAATGTACAACCCAGTCTTCTGGGCAAAGTACAGAGTTTACTTATCCAGGCTTCATCTAAGAAAATAAAACATGGACAAAAAAATAAAAAATCTCTTAGGGTACAAGGCAATTTTTATAGTATTTTGCCTTTGTGAAGCCTCCCCACATTTATCATTTGCTAATAATGTGTTTCTATACAGTATATCAACTGCAGCTACATTATTTGCTATACTTGAAATTTGTGCCATTGAAATGATGTCCTCTGCAGCAAAATACTGACAAGTTGTATAGAAGGAAAGCATTTATGGGTATTATTTTATGCTCAGACACAGGTACAAATCTGAATTAACTCCAGTGTGACAAGTTTGTTCTTTGTTAGCTGGGATTAGAGAGATAAGTAAAGAAAACAGAAAGCTATGAAAGAAAATTAACTGAACTGTGTGCAAAAACACTAGTCCAACTGTTTAAAATCTCTCCAAACAATCAAATAATTTCTTTAAAGCATTTCTACTCTAATTTAGCATACTTTGTTTGGGGAAGTAGCAGCTATCAAACATAACAGGAAAAAAAGGTAAATTTAAAACTCTCAATAGGATGAACAACAACAGTGTTATTTCATTTTTTATTTTTTGCCAAAGCTTTCTGCTGAACAATTAATAGCTTCTCCACCCCTTCTGTACCATACAGAAGTCCATCTGTACTTCTGTCAGATGGGGTTTGTTTCCTCAAATTTTGTTTCCTGGTATATTTTGGAATTGGAAAGTGATTGGTGAAGAATAAAAAAACAGAGTGAGTGTATAAGACATTCAAATGCATATGCAGCCTCACTATTTAGTTTTCTTCTCTCCATTTTACTCTCATACCAAAAAAAAAAAGATAGTAGGTCTTCAAAAACAGTTTTGAATAAGGTGACTCAATAAATAGCCTTGAAGCTTGTATTCCTCTATCTCTAGCTGCATAAGTGCTTATACAGCAAAAAAAGCAAGTTTAGTAGCTGACATGACTATCTGCAGGTACACTAGCTAAATTGCCAAAAGACATGAGACCAGTGAAAGCAAAGCTGAGAAATTTTGAAAATGCAAGCTCCTCCAGGGATCAGTCTTCAACGGATATTACTAACAATGTTGGTAACCTACTAAATTGCTCCCAAAAAAAAAAGAGCTATACAAGCTTACAGTCAAAAGCAGATGGTCCCCATGTGCATGAGTTTGACTGCATTTTACACTAATATTTTCTTTATAATTCATAGAACAGAAATTTTTTCCTGCAGAGTTCCTGGAAAATAATAGAAGTCGCACTGGTATTTCCTCATTGTCATATTACAACTTTTACTTCCCAGTAAATTGCAGATATCCTTAATTTCAAGAGGAACATGTGTGTCATTCTGCAGTTCTAATTAATTTTTTCTCTGACACCAGAATAATAACTGATGGGAATAAAAAAGAAAAAAAAATCAATGGAAAACCTAGAATGAAAATGAGAAGGCTACAATCCTCAACTATGTAAAAGGCACACAACACCCTATATGTAGCACTGATATCAGCCTTAAAAATTCTATCAAGCCTCTAATAGCGCACTGCAAATTCAACAAGAGGCCCACTATTTCATTTTCAAGATGTGATAATTAAAAAGAAGCTGAAACGCCACTACTGGACACCTAAAAGTTAATGGACACCTAAAATCACATCTTTGCAAGGAGCTTTTTTGGTAAGGATTTTCCATGATTTTTTACAGAAAGCTGGTATTTGTGTACAATTCTCCCAGCAAACCTTCCTGTCAGGCCTGATCAAACAGCAGCAAAAGGAATATTGATAGACTCCAATGAACTTCAGCAATCACAGTGAAAATCTTAAGATTCTGCCCAGGGAATCAATAGCCTTTCTCCAGGTTCTAGGCCTTTTGCACATAATTCACAGCAAGCAACACTATCCAGGGAAAGTCTTACAGAACCAACATGAAATAGTAAAATAGACTGCAAACATGGAAATTTATTCCATCTGTACCATAACAGAAAGAATTGTGATTTTGATTTGAACAAGCGTTATGATTTTATAAAAGGCCTGTACTTAATCATCACAGGATCAGACATATTTGCACAGATGGGAACAAACTACCACCCTTTCACTTCAGCACTACAGAAACACGTAAACAACAAGATAATCAGCAACAGGAGCTGTATCACTCTACCTTTATCTGTCATTCCTTGGAAAACAGAGGAGTAAAAGACGGACTACAAATACCATGTGAAGGTCTTTCAAAAAAAATTCTCACACTAGCTACAGCATGACACACTGATCTCATCATTTCTACTACACTGTGAGTCAGCAAACCTCAAGTCAGATGAAGCATTTGTTTTCATGGTTTTTTCCAGTCAAATGTATCAACATTCACGAGTCAGATGATATCTCCTCACCAGCTTCTTCTCCCTTCACAGCCCACTGGCCTTCAACACAACCATTTCTATGACTATTCAGATCTGAACTACACAGCGACAAGAAGCCACACAGCAGTTAACACAACAAACAGGCCATCTGACTCGGGTTCCAGGTTGCAGTGTGACTACTCCAGTGTGTTCACCTTTACAAGTTTCCAACTACTAACCTCATGATATTTTTTTCTACTAAATAATGTCCCTCATTAAATTACATTTAAAATTAAAAGGAAATTAAAAGGAATTAAATGAAAAATAACTTTAAAACTGAAAAACACTGAAAGCAATTTTATGTGCACCTAGCAAAACTTAAATTTTCCTACTTTAGTACAGAAAACAGGTCATGTTCCACAGTTGTTGTCAAGATTAACAGTGTTTTTAATGTTTCACTATGTACTGGATTAATTCAATGCATTTTTTATTTAAACTCAAGAGCTTCATATTTCACACACTCTCCATACTGCTATATTAAGCACTAAATTGCAACTTTAGATTGGAAAGTTTAAAAATTAGTGAAGTGGTAGAGCCCATATAAAGTCCTATTTAGGCATATATTATGTTAGATATTTGAATTAAATATTCGAAAATTCAAACAGTAAAACATGCATTTTCAACCACAAGCAAAACTTACCGATTCTGAAACGATTTACCAGCAACATTGTCTCGGTATGAATCAAACATAACATGATATTGGTCTCTACTCCACTCCAAGACAACCTGCAAAGAAAAAAGGACGCCACCAAGTTCAAAAATTAGACACTTACTTTTCTCCCTTGGAAATACTTAATCAAGATCTATTAGATTCAAACTGATCCAAGAACTGGACAGGAATTAATCCAAGCAAATTTACTATACTGAGGTGGCAGTCAGCTTCAAAACTGCAGCCATGTTTCTTGCAAACAAACAAGCATCTCGCATCACCTCAAGAAAAGATTCCATGATCTGTGGGTACACTTTGAAAATAATTACTAATTTTAGTAGTCTCTCCCTCATCTCTTACCTTTTAAAAAATCAGCAATGTTTTCCCAAAAATGAGACCCCAAAGAAATATATTTGAATATAATCATTAAAACACTCTCATACAGAGCATACTGAAGTATAGGTCTAAAATCTGAGCTTTGAAAACAAACAGTCAGGTAATGTTAATATTAATTGAATATTAAATTATTCAACTTAATCTGGTAGTAACTCTATTTTTATAACACAGTAACTTCCCAATAAAGACGACATCTTTCGTTACAGTCAAGCTAAGCTAGAAGCAAGGTCCTTCTACAGGTCACAAGCTCTCTTCTCCCCTCTGCATTTCTGCCATCACCCTTTCTCCTTCCTTGGAATTGTCAACAGAGCTCACTTGCCACTGCAGCGAGCCAAATCAGGGAGCTGAACCACAAAAAAGTGATCCTGAAAAAACATTATTTAGCTCCCTCAATGTTTTCATTGGTGCTGATGAAAAGTGGTGGGAACAAGACAGCTGAAGGTGAGGCTGCCTTTCCCAACATCTACGAGCCATTAAGATCACTCAGTTACAATGCCAAGTTGCATCCAACTTAAATGCCCTTTGCAAACCACCCTCATTCACAGACACTTTTGTGAAATAGGTATACTGAGAAAATATCACAAGTAGATTCTTACTTTGGAAAGTATGTATGTTTACATATGTGTGTGCATATGTACACCTGTGTACATATGTATGTACAAATGTGCATGCATAAATTCATACAGTCCACACACCTGCATGTGTGTACATGTTTACACATGTGTATATGTAGAGATGTGTGTGTCAGTGTATACAAAGACTCACTCTCAGCAAAGTCCCATAAAAAAGTTCCCTTTCCCCCTAACCCCCCAAAAAACACTTAAAAAAAAAAAAAAGACTTGAATAACTCTTTACCCAGAAAAAAAATTAATTTGAGATAATAATCACTCAGGTTGTACTCTGAGATAAACTCACTTTTTAAACAGTGAAAGACCAACCTTAAAATCTAAGCAGTTTTAGTGAGGTGACAGAGAATTGTTTTAATCAGTAGCAGTGTGTGTTTACACGCATTGTAGAGAAAAAGAATTATCAGAAAGAAAGAGTATATACTTTAAAAACAATGAAAAGTTTTGCCCACTGTTTGTGCTTCAAATTCATTATCAGTAGCACCAAACTTTTCTTCTTCACAGATATCTTTCAATACAATTGGGATTAAATCAATGTATTCGGTAGGGAGACACAGTGACCTGCCTAAGAAAGAGTGAAATGATGTTTTTATACGGTATTTAATAATGTTATTTATAACAAAGGAAACGTTACTTAATAAAGGAAACAGTGATCTGCCTCTAGAAGAAATACAGAAGTGTTTGAATAAGAATTTATTTTACAAAAATGATTGTAAAAAGAAAAAAGAAAATGTTGGCCATTCAAGCACTTGCTTTTTGTGTTTATGAGGCTTTAGTTAAAAAGAGTCAATATAGCTGACTCTATCTATAGCTCTGACTATACACTGAGGAAGATGATTGACATCCTCATCACCTACAATGTTCTCTTTCAGTAACTATGTTTTCGCTTATTATTTAAATTTACACTGTAATAACCTCTGAAGGCACTTTTGCTTCAGCTTTATACACAGGTAAATAAAACTAATGGGGGAGGGTCAAAAGGGAAAAAAAAAAAAAGAGAGAGGGAGCAGGACATTCTACTGTGAAACACTGCATAGGTTACACGTTAGCAGTGGCACTCTCATGTTCAAATTACAAAGCATTTTACAAAATTGAATGATTGATAAATAGTCAAATAAGAATGGCTTACAAACAAGCCATTATAAAACTCAGAACTCTGCTTTGAACTAGGTTGTGAAATTACTTTAGACCCAGATAACCTATAATTTGTTGCAAGAATACATGTGCATCCTAATTAATACACCGTTATTTCCTCGAGCTTAGTTTTGTTTTGAAATCAAGTTCATTTACATCTTGAGGCTATTAGGACACTATTACCAGCCTTCAATTATTTGCTCTAGCCACCCCTTCTAATGTCAGCACTAATATTCATACAACTCTTCAATATTCAACATCTTACTGAGCTTATTTATCATCATTATTAATAACAATAATTAGCAATAACAAATAAGCTCAATAATAATAATAATAAAGACTTTGCATATATTTCCATCTTGGTTGTTCTATAAAGTGAGGGGATAGCAGCTGTTTGGGAGTGGAGGTGGGGAGAGGAAAGGGTTGGCAGTGGCGTTTAACAAGTTTCATTTGCATATTTCTGGTAACTTTTTCTCTCCAGCAAAGAAAAACTGGATACATAATTTTCCATATTTGTTCTCACACAAGTCTGTCAATTATTTCTTTAAGAATGCAAAATCATACTTTTTAAATAGTATCTAAATTCTCAGAACGCTTCTAGTATTAAAAAGGCTAGAAATAGTAAACTTAAGATTTGGTGGGAAAATAAACTTGAGTAGCAACTTTGATACATTGTCAGAAAAATCTGTTGCAAGTAGGGAATGCATTGGACCACGTTGTCTAAAGAAAAAAAAAAAAAAAAGCCTTTGGAAACATGACAAAAGTTTACTCATAGCACCAATCAGCATTAGCTTTACATCAATGGTGATAATTGTGTATAAACAGGTGGTTGGTTATTTGTACTGCACAATGTACTGATCCACTGGTGACCTTCAAGAGTTCCAGGTGCTTGTGAAATCTGCAAGACAGCAGGTAAGAAACACCTTATATGACAAAGATCTTCAGCTAGATAAAATAAAGTTCTGGTCACATACCACTAAGATAATAGACAATATTCGGATAATAGTTTCGGTTTGTGGTTTTTTTTTTTTTTTTTTTTTTTTAAATTAATGTGAATAGCCCATCAAAATGAAATGGGAGGGAGAGAGCACTTGTCTTGAGAAATTTAGGAGTCAGGAAATACCAGTCTGTTTGCATTTCTAACGCTGCCATTCTTCTATATTGACAAAATTGTCATTTGTCTATATTGTCTTTGTTTCCATGAATACCTGCTATATTCTCAAACATGACACTGAAGCAATTTTCCTATCTTCCAGATATCTGAAACATTTTGAAAGTAACTAGTCAATATAACTTCATTGATGCTCTCTGGTATCAGATAGGCCACTCTGAAACAAAACTTGGAGATGTGGTGTGTATCTGTATAAAAATTACATATTTGAAAACAAACAAACAAAAAGGTTGCACTGTATCTTGTACAAGAGTACTGAATAACAAGCAGAAAGAAACATAACAGCAGAGACTCCTGAACTTTTAAAAGATAAAATCTCTAAGAAAGCAGCTGACAAGGGGAGTGGAAGGGTCTGCACAAGCCAAGGAATCACGAGCTGCTCCTGCTGCCGGCACATGTGACTCGGCCCCGCCAAGGCGAGCCCGGACTGTCAGAAGAGCCCCGCAGCCCCTCGCCTGACACTTCTCGGCTGTGTCACGCGTGGGGCTGGCAGGAGGGCAGCACCAGCCCGCACGGGGACGGTTCACTCCTCCACGGTGCCGTATCGGGGCTGCCTTGTGCGCCGAGACGGAGCCCCTGCAGCCCCGGGCGGCCTGCAGGCAGCGGCCGGCCTCCCGGGGTGGTCTCCTCCCTCAATGGTGATGCCCATATTAAATAAAAAATAGTAACTGAAAAGGGAGGACGGGGGAATAAGTGCTCAGAGCGGCGCCTCCCGGCGCACGCCCCGCCATGTCGGCAGCGAGAGCTCGCGACCGTTGCGTCGAGCGTAACGGCCGTAACGGCCGCGGCGCCGCGAGGGGGAACGCGGCGACGGCTGCCGCCGCGGCGGCCGTACTGACCTCCCCGAACTGCAGCGCGGAGACGATCATGAGGACGAGGCCGCCGAGGCAGAGACAGGGCCCGTACCTGTGCGACAGGCACGTGTAGGTCTGGCGCTGCAGCAGCTTTAGCAGCATGGCCCGCCAGCGCGGAGCGGAGCGCAGCGGCGCGACCCGGCCCGCCGCGCCGCCCGCCTTGGCCGGCCCGGCCCGGCCCACCG
>PTEX01000047.1:2500852-2538429 GCA_003342815.1 Eudromia elegans
GCGGGAGCTCCCACCCCTCTGCGGTCCGCCGCGCTGTAACGGCCGTAACGGCCAGATGGGAGGCGGGCGCCATTTTACCCCCGCGGCACTTTGTGGCCCGAGGAAGGTTTTCCCTTTCCATCGCAGCTCCCCGCTGTGGGAGGGTTGGGCCGGTGCCTGTGTGGGCTGTGCCCTGTTGCTTCCCCTCACCCTCTCTTCTTTCCCAAAGTCTCGAAACTAGAAAGCCCCCAAAATGTGCAATTAGGTCTCCACAATTTCTTGCTTTAATTCTTCTCTGGGTCCTAACCCATTCCTGGCCTTGAATGCAGAAGGTTGGGGGCTTGCAGTGATGTGGTCTCACATAGGTACTCCTACTTTTAAAAAATCTCTCAGGCAGTAGCAGCTTCCATGGCATCATTTGATGTCCGCAGCTGGTGAGCCACTAAATATGCCCCGTGTCCTCCGTAAGCTTCTAAATATCCCCCCGTGCAGCTTCCGTGCTTTGCTGACAACGCTCCTCTAGTCGTTTGAAAAGGGAATCAACCCACCTGCGACGCAGACTGCTCACCACAGAGCTGCACGTCGCAGTGGTGTCGCTTCGTTCTCCTGAACGCACCCACCTTTGTTACCAGCTGGCTGTGGCATGTATTCATGTGGCTATAAAATCTACGCGCTCTTGTGTGCAATGTCCTAGATCATTTCAGTGCTGCTGAAGTCACCTGTGAGGCATATTTTTCTGCGTGCAGAAACACGATCACGGCTGTGGTCTGCAGAGTGGCACCATCCACTCTCACTGCTGGAGATACTCTGCAAAGCAAATTGGTTTCCCTGAGCTAAGAGAGATCGAGGAGACTCTTTGGTATCCTACAGCAGACTGCATATATGCTGAACTTTCATTTAAGCACTTCTGTGTGTATTTCAGCACAAAAAGGGCAATAGATTCTTGGAAAGGGAACCACCAGGCTGGAAAATGGTTATTTGTTGAGTTCTTTAAGAATGATTCTTGAGACAAAAACATAGCAACAAGAAATTAGTTAGAGGTCATTTCCAGTAACAGTCTCGGCAACTCTTGATCTACATCAGTCTGGTTTCCACCATAAAATTCAGCCCGACACCCAAAACACTGCTGGTATCACCAGTGCCTGGAGTTCGCCCATTAGGCAGAGGCACTAGTGGTTGCCAAAGTGGAAGAAGGTGCCGTGATGGGCCCCATGAACCCGAGGACAGTAGCACTGCTCCCTTTATACCTTCATCCCAGCATAGAAAGATCATCTCCAAAGTGGTAGTATTTCTTACAGCAACGTTTCTGAGTAGTGAACACTACCCACGTGTCCTTATTTTTCCCTGTGAAAAGTAACAATGTCCAGACGTTTGTCCTAGGACACTAATTTACTTGGTTGTCGTGTGGAATAACCAGTCCTGGAGGACTGGACCTGGCTATTGTTGTTCAAGATGTATCCAAGGATGTATGGGTGCTTTGGCACAGCTCTACAAACCACCGAGTTTTTTGTTATGTCATTGTTTTGGGTTTTTTTTTTGTGTTACATCATTTTTGTTTCCTGTCTTGATGGGCCATGGGATAAGAGGGCAAATCTTTAGACGATACCTTCAGAGTCTCAGAGCCCATCACAGTGGTGTGTCCCACCTCCTTGTCACATGGTATCAGCTCAAACATATCTTATTTGGCCCTTCATGATATCACATGTATTTGGTGTCAGTTTGCAAGAAGCCTCTAGCTAAATTTTCACCTATTGTGCACTGCCAGCACTACTCCTAACTCCTATCGAGTCTTCCTTTATTTTTCTTGCAAATATACTGAAGGACTAGCCTGGAGGAACATAATTTTAAATACTTGCTAGTGCTTTCCTCACCATTACCTCCTGCTCAAGAACTGAGCCATTATTGCTGAATGACAACATTTTTTACCACCCTTGATGGCATTATGGCTGCAGCGTTAATGATGGCTGGTGTTCTGCGCGCAGCAGACTGAGGTGCAGTGAGAACGGCGGTACAGGAAGCATGCAGATTATGCAAACTGAAAACATTTGTTCTGCTCAATAATACAGCATAGAATCAGAGATAGACTAAAAGGCGCTTAAAATACAAAGTTGGAGATACAGCAAAAACCAATGTGGTGCAGAATATGATTCAAGGAAAATGGATGAGTTTGGTAATTCACATCCCCCCACAGTGTGAGATGATGCATTTATTACCAATAAACACTTCCCTACAAGCTATATTCCATTAAATATACTTTTGCATAACATATCTATAACAAACTGCTGTATAAATCATGATGGGACTATAATTTACTCTATGATACTTTGCCTGCTTTATTGCAGATAAAATATTAATTACTATTTCTCAAGAAATATATGTTCAAACTGACAAAGATACATGAAAAGGAATGATCAGATTCTGCTTTCTGAGAAGACACTGAAAGAGCTTAGTTGTTCACATTATAAGAATGATGATCAGGAGGAGATACAATGCTCCTCATCCATAAATTATTTAGGAGAGAATGCCAGAAATGAAGAAGAGCTATTTAATTTGGAGGCAACGTTGCTACCAGGTTAAAAAAAAAAAAAAAAAAAAAAGTAACAAAAAGAATTCTAGAAACAAAATATGTTCCAGAATATATTTGAAAAAGAGGTAGTGGAATTTAAATACCTATCAAGACTTGAGATGGAGCTTAGCTGATTTATGACAACAGCAATAGGACTATATACCTCATGTTCCTCTATATTTCCATTTTGCAATGGATTCTTCCATTTTTGCCACCTCCAATCTAAGAAAAGCTGAATTACTATACTCAACAGTCCCAGAAAGAAAGGACTAAATTAGGGCTACCCTCAACTCACATACATTTTTTTCTTTTCAAGTTACATGGTATATTATAAGAGTTCAAATCTTGAATCCAAGTTTCTTGTATCCTTCCATCACTAGAAAAGAACTTTAGGCTCAAATGCAGAAAGCAGATCAGGAAACTTGAAAACAACTTTGTTAGCAGGTCCCTGAAGAAGGCAGCTCTCAATTCAAGGTCGACTTCTTTTTACACTTTCTCTACTGCATTGCTCATGCGGCTGTCCAGGTGAGTATCTTGCTACTATATGCAAGAATAGGATTCAGTGCACTTTTCCCAACCACAACACGAGCAGTTGAACTAAGACATTCTGCTAGCGGCAACAAATTCCGCTAGGTGTCAGGACGCCTAAACATTAGGCACTGCAATTATAATGAGGCATATACTTAAGGCTTTGCCAGATCACTAGCCACATAAACACTCGGGGTTCTTGGGCTCAACTGTCCGTATTTGCAGTAAGGTGCACCAAGCAGCACCTCCAGCAAAGGCACCCCTTTTATGGAATGTGGAGAAATCTAAACAGAGACAAATAATTATAACAGAAACATATTTTGTCTTGATCTGGCTTTAGAATCACCTTGCTCCAGTGCTCTTTCACAGTAAAGAAGTTTCTCCTCTAGTTTCAGGCAGACCCTTGTGCCTCTTCCCTCTTGCCCTTATGTTGCCAGGTTTTCACCGTCAACACAAACGCTGGCAGCTGGGTTAGGACTGGCCCAGTTGCAGTATGACATTTTGGCACCAGGGTGCACTTTGTATCCATAGGGACCTGCAGCTCCTCTGCTTGGCAGCAGCAGCAGGAGCATCATGGCAGAGCTCAGGTCCGTTTCTTCCCTACTGCAGTTCCAAAAATCATCAGAAGTTTCTCTGCTACACTGAACTCCATCATTTGTGGTAAAAACAGCCTCTAAGAGCCTGCCTTGCTAGGCAATTACACATCTGCTGTGCCCCTAGGAGCCAACACAGGACTTGGGAAGGCCATAAGCAGCAGTTAAAACAGGCTGGTCTCTGCAAAGGGCTGCTGTAATGCTTTCTATGGAAAGAAAAAGAGAGAAAACAGGGTGTTCTAGGACTTCTCTCATCCCATAAAAGTACATATAAATGTTAATACCTACATGTCTGAAATCCTATTTAAAACAGTAGCCTCAGGCATACTTGAATAGGTAGCTCAGATAGTACAACAAATTTGGTAATGGCATCAACTATAAGATAAAATAATTAAATCAACGTTAGTCATTCTGAATTTGGCTGAGTAAAATATAGACACCAGACAGGATTCGATCCTTAAAAAAAAAAATCTCATTTTATTACGACTCTCCAGTTACAGAGACTTTGGTAAGACTCATTTCCACCAACACCATCTTTTAAATAGAAATTGAATATAAATGACCAAGCTGTCATTTTCCGGGAGATGATGTTAGACTATGAATGGGTTATCCATAAATCAATTTCTAGTAATTATAGCCTCATGAGAAATGAGGCTATATGCAGGTAATATGAGGTAATGAGGTAATATGCAGCTAATGGGAATTTTCATTCAATGCTGCAACAAAAAAATGGGTACTTTATCACTAGTTTTGAAACCGCTCGGATATTCAGTTCTTAACCCATTGGATAAGTATGCAAGAAACATCAATTGTTGTTCTTACCTATAAAAATTTAGCTAATAGATTTGTTTTTCCTTTGCTTCAGATGCCATTTCTCCACCAGCTGACCACAGACAAAGATATTTTATTATCTCTTAAACAGCAGAACTTTTTATTTCTGGGATTTTTCCATTGGTGTAGTTGCTAGAAAGGATATTATCTGTTTACAGTAAGTTGCAGAGCATTGCTGGTAGGTATTAGGTGGATATAGAGAAGAAAGGAACACAAGCATATTTTAGAATCAGAAAAAAAAACAGTGACTGGAGAGCAAAGGACTGGAACATTGAAATTTTGAAAATCTCTAAAAGTGAGCATCTAGATAAGGCAACATGTGGACCCAGTACAGAAATCAAAATTTCAGAGCACAATACTTACCAATAAGTTTACTCTAAATAGTCCTTTTCTGATCCCTTCAAATTGATTAAGTGATCTATAGAGAGCCAGAAGAAACCTGAAATTCTAAAGGTAGGTATAGAATTTAACTGTGGTTGAATTAATGGGGAATTTGGCCTGAAT
Source organism: Eudromia elegans (assembly GCA_003342815.1). NCBI lineage: Eukaryota > Metazoa > Chordata > Aves > Tinamiformes > Tinamidae > Eudromia > Eudromia elegans. The sequence continues at coordinate 2,505,854 of PTEX01000047.1, forward strand.
CCCATAGGGCTTGTCCCAGGGAAAAGGACTTTCTGCAGCGGGGCAGCAGCATGAGCACCCCACCTGGGTGGGCTCCAATGGATGGCCCTAGGCCACTGCTACCTAGAGAAGAACAGAAAACATTGTTGAAAGTCTAGAAAGAATAGAAAAGGTATTTGGTTAAAATTAATGAATGTTCTCAGAAAAGCTGGGACAAAATATTTCCTTTTTGTGAAATTACATTTTACTAAACCTGAGTCTGCTTGTTAGATTTGTATCATCTTGAAACAACAGTTCCAACACAGAGGTTTTATGGCCTTGTTCTGAAGCCTTATGAGCTGCTCCCTACCTCATCAGACCTTGATGCCAGAGGTGACTAAACACAAAACAAGGAAGCTTATGAAGGGATCAAACAATAAAACCCACAATGTGCTAAACATGGTCTAGACAGGAAGAAATAATCAAATGCCCTAGTTTTGGCATTGTGCTGTACTAAAGGCAGAACAACCAACTTTGTTCCAGTAAATGCAGTTTAAAATATAGAAACAGGATCTGATTTTCCAGCAGCAGGTACCCCACATTTCCTGGAAGTTTTATGTTGGACATAACAGGTATCTAGGTGCCTCTGACAGTTGAGGCTACGGCCTGGAGAAAGAGCCTTCTCTTGTATGTTAACTCTCTCTTTCCAGAGCAAAGGAGCAGGGAACCTCTGTAGAATGACTTATCTGCAGTTTTATGGCTTTCACAATGTCCTTTGCTCTCCTTTATAGCTTGTATCAGTCTGCAGCTTATATATCCCGGAAGAAAAGATTTAGGCCATTAAGCCCTCTCTTTTGAAAACTATCACCTGCAAAGCACTACAGGAAAAATATAGAGAAGATGAGTTTAAAAATACACATTTTGAAGGCTTATCTTGCTACGAAGTTCTGGAATAAAACTTCAGATTTCTGCTATTGGGACATGTCCATCTAAATCCCTCCTGTACCACAAGAAACTTATATCCTCTTCTGGATAGAAAACTACCCAATTTAAACTCAGTAGTTATCTCACTTAATTCTTAAGGAACTTGGCAATATTCTGAAGTTGCCTGCTATCTTTGACAACTGAGAGTTTTTATCTGTATTGTGGTTAGACATTTGGTTAGATATTCATATGTAGCTAAATACAGAGGGAACCAGAACAACCTGAGCAAAATAAATCATGTTTTCTTCTGGACATTACAATCTGAAAACTACTTCACAACTAAATCACATTGCTTACCAGAAATGTTGAAGTAATTCTGTGAATGACTTCCCAGAGCTCACAGAGCTGCTATTCTTGTCATCTCAGACTTTATGTCAGAAGTGAGAATAGCTTACATGTGCTTTTGTTAGTGAGAAGAGGTTGCAGACTTTGAGCATGTGACTAAAGAGGAAGCAAGGAGATACCACAAACCAGCTCAAACCCTTCACATACTGATCTGCAGAAGTCACAGGTATCCCCTATAAAATCCACCATTCAGGCACAACCTTTTTCTGCAAACCGCTTCCTGCTTTCCAGACGATACCTGTTCTACCACAGCAGTCCTCAGCTGCTGCGCAGCACCCACACTCCCATTTCCTCATTTCGCCATACGTTCCCTTTCTCTACACAGGCAATAAATTCTTCTCTCTCACTTTATCCTCTACAAAGACCCATTTTGGCTTATGCACTTTCATAAGTCTACACTCCCCAGGTTGGGTTGTTATAATGGAGCTCTCTAGCCACCCAGTTCTAGTCATAAATAAATCCAACAACTAACCTCCAAGTGGAAGATTTGCAGGTTGTGTGCCTTTATATTCTAAGTGTAATCTTCTTGCAGATTTGGGGGGAATTTTGTTTTCTTTTGTTATATTTTGTCTTTACACTGGATACACTTTCAGTTTGAAAAAAGTAAAAATTTCTATTTTGTTTGGGTGTTTTGTGAATATCTATTTATGGCAGCCAAAGGATGCTTGTGAGGTGTCATTTACTCCTCTTTAAACATATATATATGATGTAGGGGGAAAAAACACTTCTTTTGTGTCATGGAGGTTGCTAAAGGATTGCCAGGTTGGATTAACAATTTTTTCAGCATTCAGGTCAAGGTTGTCAAGCCATTAACAAAGATCTTTTCTCCCAGTGCTTGTCCTGTAACAAAATACAGGGTTTTAAAAAGTAACTGAAAGAGTTAACCTCACTCTTGCTTGAGTTTCAGGCTGAGATGTTCATATCTCACTTGTTCTTCTATCATTCAAGGAATTATCTACCAAATTAGGGAGGTGAGAGCAATTTTCTACAGAATCTGTCTGAATAACATCTACAGACATAAAAGATCAATTTAGGGATTGTGTTTAGCTGTCTGTGTTTTCTGCTAGAAAGAGAACGAGTGTCAATGGCAAGTAAAGAAACTGTTTGCCAGCCTTTTGAAAAGGCCCTGGGTTATGTCCCCATGTCCCCCTAAGCGTGTCCCCTCACCGGAACGCGTTTGAGGAATGAGCACATTTTGCTGGGACCAAAATAGGCTTATGACCAGGAAGAGGAGGAGAATGGGAATGAGACAGGCCTCATCCAGTTTGAAAGTCAGTGAATAGATTGGAGGTGCCAAGGCAAAATTTATCCTAGAATGCAGCATTTTAAAAGCTTGAGGACTACCACTGCGGTGATACTACAAAAAAGGGAACTTCTTACAGTGCACTTTGCGTAGTGGTTCCCTTTAGGGATTTTACCTAATTGAAATTACCTGGGTTTCCCCAGAAGCTCATGCAATACGGAAGATGATCACATGATAAACACAGATTCCACAGGGATCAGAGTGTGAGTGAAATAGGAGAAAGTGGCAGTGCAGCTGCCATCAGCACAGGCTCTTTTAGGAATCTTCCGTGGCTATTTCCTTTACCTTAAAACACCTTCAGATAACTGCAGGTATGTATTACTTACACATCTTGATTTGGTCTATTTTTCGTAAAATTCTAATGTGATATTACACGGACAAGCACCAATGTATATTAATGTTTTAAACTGATGGAAAAAATAGTCCAGTAATTCTCTTAAGCTCAGTGTAAGTTCATTAAAGTCCATAGTGACTTTGTAGTTTTATACTGCCAGTATTTTAATATATGTCCAACAAAATAAGATAAATATAAATAAAATAAGAAAGAATAAAGGCCTTCTTTGAAATAGTATACTAATGTCCTCGGGTTCAATAGATAAAATGATTCCTCATAAATCTGTGAGCAACCAGTATTTATTATTATTTAGAGCTCCAAATGATCCTTGAAAGAACAATATAGAAATGTTGTTTCATTAAATTAAGTTAAATTAAATTGAAACAAAGATTTCTGGTCATAAATTGTATGTTGCTACTGACTTCCTCCCGCAATAAAAGTATAAAGAAACCTTAGGAACCGTAATAAATATGTATATAGAAACAAATTATTTCTATCATTGACAAAGCTAATATAATCAAACAGTAAGTCAGCAGCTGCTTGAGCTAAAGTGTCTTTTTCTTCGACTCCAAGCAATGTGGGCAGTGCAAGAAGTGATGTGAAGAATTTAAGCACTTACTTGAGTGTGTTATTTACTACTTGCAAGGCTATAGTTACCGTAACGCGTCCATTTTGCAGAACTGCGAAACTAACGTTTTTTTCCAGCAATGTCATCTTACTGTCGAGGTGGTAGCAGAAAACGAACCCTTTGCTGCTTCTACAAGGAACCAAAACCAAGATGAACTGCTGCTGAACTCTGGGCAAAAATTCGCGTTCTGCTTGTATGAATGCTGAAAGAGGAGCGGGGCATGTCTGCGGGCCGTTTATTTTTACCTAAGAAAATATATGCAATCTTTTAACATATGCAAAAGCCTCAAAAAATAGAGTTTTTAAGAGGAAAAGTAAGTTCTCTTCATGAGGAAGTAAAAGAAAAAAATAACCAACCAAACAAAGTTGATCTTGAAGGAAAAGGCGCCGAAGCAGTTCCGTGCAGCGTGCGTGAGCAGGAAGGGACAGCAGCGCGTGAACATGTTTATTTTTCCTTACGTTTCAGCAGGAGCGCCCCGCGCTCGCCCGCCGGCCGGGACCGCAGACAAGCGAGGCCGCCGCCGGCGCGAGCAGGGGCAGGGCGGCCGCCCGCCCGGCCGCAGCTCGGCGCGAAGCGAAACCGCCCCTCGCAGCGCCCGCACGGGCAGCCGCTGGCGCGGGGAACCCCCGAGGGGCCCCTCGGGCCCTCCCCGGGCGGGCAGGGCGGTGTCCGCGGTGCCGCCGCCGCCCCCGCGGGCGCCTCTGTGACTTCAGGGCGCGGGGCGGCGCGGGTGCCCATGCCCGGGGACGGGCGCGCGCGGGGCATGCGGTGCTGCTTCATGCCCGGCGTGGCGTTCGTGCCCGCTCTGCTCGTCGCCTGGTCCTCGGCCGCCTTCATCGTTCCCTACGTGGTGGCCGTGGTGGCGGGACACGTCGACCCCTTCGTGCCCTACATCAGGTGAGGCGGCCGCGGGGTGCTGCGACGGAGCCACCTCCTCACCCTGGGGCTACCCACACGGGTACACATCAGTGGATGGGGCAACACAGCTGGCACCCTTGGGGAAAAGGGGGCAGTGATCCCACTCGTAACGCCCAGCCCTCCTCGAGAGCCCCTGGCCGATGCACGCGGTGGAAAAAGCATCTTTAAAGGGTTTTCTGCTGAGGGGAGCTGCGGGCCTGGTGCCCACAGGGCTCGGGCTGCCCGCCCTGTTAGTGAGCGCCCCTTCGGCCCCTGCGCGAGTGGGAGCGAGGCCGCGGGCGGCGCGGCTGGAGGCCCCCGGCGCCCACGGGCCTTTCCGCGCTCAGGCTGGAAGTGACCGCAGAGCCCTCCCGGGGTGCGATTTCCATCTCCTCCGTAGTGCAAGGGCCAGTCTGTAGAAATGACTGTGCTGGCTTTGCTGGCGCTTACATCTGAATGATGGAGTTACCAACCCTTAGCTCTCAATAGATGGAAAATGAGCCGGGAAGGGGAGAGTGGCTGTGACGCTTCGGAGGATCTGAAAAAGCTTTTCCAGCACATGTTTGGAGGTAGATCTAGACCCAGTTCCTTGAAAGCCCCTATGGACAGGGCTGGTTTCATAAGGCTGCTAGCCCGAGTTACGCACACATGTGGATTTACTAGAGCCTTTGGGTCTGTGGTCCTGAGCGAGGCGGTGCCAGCGGCATTGCAGCCCACCAGAGAGTGGACCTGCACTCAGAGTGAGCTCACAAAACCTGGGCTTCATGCTTGATTTTGCAGGGCTTCCTACAGTAGATCATGGGCTCAGATCTGGACTAGCCAGCAGGACACCTATTTTGTATTTCAACTCTTCTTCCCGTAGACTAGCACAGATAAGTTCACTGTAAGGGTGACGCTATTCAAAGAGCCAGCCCAAACCTACAAGGTGCAGCTGTGTAACTCACAAAGGCTTCCTAGCTGCCATAGTTACATAAATACAAAGCTGGGTGCAGGTACAATATAACAGAAAGAAAATCATTCTCTGCACTAAGAAAGCACAATAAATATCCACACGCCCTTATAAAACCAACCCAGATGAGATCTGTGTCAGGGATTACAAAATATTTCAGGCCCTCTTGTTTTACTAGTAAAAAGTTTTAAGTAAGATAAATGTCTTGTGTGTTTTAAATCCTTTCAACACACAATTTGGGTGGAGGGTTATATCTTGACAGTGAACAATTTGTAATACTTCCAAAGGCAGCTGATCTTAGTAGAAGTCATAACATGGTCTGTATTCTCATTTTATAAGGCACGGCCTTATTCTGTGAAGCCAAATCATGGAATTAAGAGCATGATCTAATGAAAACTTTGATAGATGAGAAAGAGGAAGAATGTTGCAAAATTTCAATTGTGCAATATCTTAAAATGAACTTTAAAAATAAAAACAAGTTTCCATGGGGAAACTCCAGTTAGACAAAGGAGAAAAATACTGAGAAATTCTAGGTCAACCTTTCTGAATTTCTTATTTAGATTGCTCAGGTACCCTGTGTTTGTCTTGAGGTAACTTATTAAGTTTGTTTGTTTACCATGAACACCTGTCACAGTGAGAGAAGAGCCATGCCTGCCTTTGTCACAGAAAAAAACATAAATGCATTTCCAGACAGAAATAAAACAATAAAACTTTAGTTATTCTTGCAGTTGAGGCCTAGAAAAGGATTTGGTTGTACGCAGATGAGATTTTTTTGCTCATAATACTTAAAATCCAAACTAATTTGGATTGACTATTTGATGGTTTTAATTTGCAGTGAAAAACCTGAGAGAAATTCCCAAAAGGTAATTGCTCTCCAGATCACAGATACGGGTAGGCAGAATATAATCTGCTAATTCCTACTTAAAAAGAAAGGGGGACTGCAGAGAGAAATAGTGAATCATACCTTTATGATTTTCTATATATAGAAAATTGGAAGGTGATTTTTTTGGGTGGAGCTTAAAATATTTACTGCCTCTCTCCTCTACTTTATCTTCTTTCTTTCTCTCTTTCCATGTTTCTCTGTTTCTCTCTTTTTCTCTCTTTCTCTCTCCCTTTCTCTCTTTCTTCAGAAGAGAGTTTGCCCTAGAATGATTCTGTTTCCTGTGACAATGACACAAATTCTGTCATTTTGATGCTAGGTTATTCATCTTCTCCATGTAATTTATGCTCGCCCACACATTGTGGCAAATTAAAAGAACACAAGTTTTTGCTTCATATTTTTGATTTTTCTCATTAAATTAGCTCTAGGGATTTTTTGGTAGAAAGCATGGTGTTTGTGTCCTTAAAAGTCTAGTGCAATACTTCGTAAGTACATTTTAGGTATGATAAAATATTTTTGGTATGGAATTTCTTGAAAGAAATCCATCTAAGATTACTGAGCTTAAAAAAGCAGTAGTGCAGATTTCCCCTGTAATGTTTTAGCTTGAGAAAAGCTTGGTTAAAACTAAATGGCATTAAGTGCAATTTCAGGTTATTTGGATTGATCTTATGATATGAAATGTTCTGAGAACTTCAAATGGCTGCTTTCTTTGCATGTGCCAATTCCATTCTCTTCTCACCTAGAGCCCTTCAAAAGCTTTGAAGTGGTCACAATCCAGCACTTAGTGCAAAGCGGTTTCTGATTTGCAAAAGTCCTTCAAGGTCATGACAAGTGGTGCTGTTTCTAAGTGAAGTCCGTGGTTGTATTTGTAAGAACACTTCAGAAAGATGAGGAAAAGTTGTGATGTTCAAGGTTAAAAAAATGGATTAGTGAAGCATGGACTAAAATGGTTTTGAGAGAAGAGTGAGAGTCACCATATAGTTTCCATCAATTCCACAAGAACAAGAACAGTTCAGAGTGCATGTTGTAGCCTGTGAAAACATCGAAACAGATAGATGTATAGAGATTACCAGTGATTGAGAAGTTGGGAAAACTTGTCTAAAAGATTGATTATCCCAAGCTATTGCTATCTGAGGATTTGGAAAAAAAAGTCGAAAGGAAATAGGAGATTTGCATCGGCTTTTCGTAGCAAATGATTCCTATTACTCTTAGCTTACACCTATCCTTGGCAAATCAGTTTAGCACCTGATACATGAATACGTCTGTAAGCATACATGTAGACTGAGAGTACAGTTTCTAAGAGAGCAAATCCTTTGATACATTCTAATTTTCTAGCATGAATAAAGAAATTTTTTAAAAAAGTTTACTCTAAAATCATTACCTATTTTACCTATTTAGAGGGCATTTTTTTCTGTATGATAGAGCTCAAGCCTTCGTTCTGAACACACACCCCCCCATGTCTCTTGGCGACTAATGGAGAACTCACCTCACATCTGAGCTCCCTAAAGGTTTACAGACTACACCTTTTAAAATGGCTTGGCAGTCAGAGCCTGACCTGATAGATATGCTCAGATTGGCTGCACCTTAAACAAGACAACATGAGGCAAAAAGGCAATGGCATTGCACTTACCCCTGTTTCAACAGAGCACTCCCCTCAGATGAAAAAATCCTGCTTGAGGGAACTTGAACCCACACACTCACAGAAGTATGCTAAGCAAGGGGAACAGTTTTAGCAGAAAAGACTTGTAGCACCCCAGGTCTAAAGAATTCTTAAGATATATCTATATTAGTAAATTAAGTAAATTATCTATGTTAGTAGATTAGGAACTTTCCTAGGCATTGGAATGTAGTTGCTGTCCTGGGGTAAAATCCTCTGAAATCAGGAAATTAAACCCAATTCTGTAACATTTTAAGATGTCATTTATGTAACCATTAATGCCATTCATGAAGTATTCCAATCCATCACATCTCTATGCCTTGCATATAGAAAAAGATGAATGCAGCTCAAATACTATGCTCTAAAATTATTCTCTTTCTAAAAACAAAGATCTAGTAATACAAATAAAGCTTAAATATGATGTACAAGACATTCCAATTTATATCTTTCACACAGTAGTTCACACAGGTGATGTTACTCTTGGAGTTACGTGTGTACATCCCATCTGTGTTTCACAAATCCAATGAATTCACATTTCTAAACTAACTTACAATTTCTTCTTTCTTTTCTTGCTTTAGTGACACTGGAACTAAACCTCCAGAGAGTGGCATCTTTTGTTTTATGATTAATATTTCATCAATTTTAGGTATGTATGTGCATATGTGCTCTGAATATTATGTAGTATATATGTAATAATAGTATTGTTCTTTGTAGGATCCAGTGTAAAAGATATGTGATCTTTGAAAAAAATACGCTTTTTGTTTGCTTTTTAGGTGTAGCTACAATGTGTATCAGATCCTTAGTAATAGAAAAGCAAAATGAGTCATCACGCTTTGTTAGTTCTACGTTCAACATACTTTCGCTATGTATCGGATTGTTGGGTTGTGTCGGAATGGCCATCGTTGCATCTTTTCAGGTATGATCATAAATTTCAGATTATAAGTAAATTTTAGCGTTTTTTTAGCAGTTAAACAATCAAGTAGATTAGAATGGTTAGCATTATCCCAGTGTGTACCCTTGGCAAAAGGAGAAAGAATGACTTGCTCTTGACTTTTTAAAGCAGCTGTACAAAGCTACTGCTTTACTAGCTACTGCTGCTAACACTTTAGTTTGCTCACAGTCAGATAAGGCAGAATAAGTCAGACTAGAAAAAGCACCTTTATTTTCACATGGATCATTGTGCACACACTAGCAGCTTTTTCTACAGAATAAGCTAGATTTAAGTGAGAGGTTAGCACTTTGAACACAATATTAGCCCGTTCCCTTGAGCTTGGAAAAGCTGGGATAGCCATTAATTCTTTTGATAGAGCCATTTAGAATTACCTTTGCCAGATGAAAGACATTTGATTACAAATCATAAAGAGACTCCAACCATCAGAGTCTGAAAGAAAGTTGAGCAGAGAGGAAAAGCTGACACAAAGAATTCTTTTCACCTTTTGTCGTTAGTAAGCATGTAGTAAGGTAAATTCTCTGTGACACAAGAAAGGGATTAGGTAAATCCCACTGAAAAAATCAACTTGGAACCAAGTTAAGGTTAACTGGCAAACAGTGTAAGATGTTTCCTTTAAATCTGTGGAAACAGCTGATTGATTTATTCTTAAAAGACAGTCTACCTTGGGGAACTTTTTGGTAAATACTGTTGTGCTTACATAGTGACCTGAAAATGTACAGTTTTCTGTAATGAAAGATCTGAGTAAGCCAGTAGTAGGCAATCCAAGAATGCTAAGCAGAGATTTGAAATAAAGATTCTCAGGGCTCCAGCCACCTATATAATTTTGCGTGTAGTTGATACGGAGTTTTCAGACAGAGGAAAAAAAAAATACTCTCTGCCTTAGACTGGTATCTTGCTCTTATTAGTTTTACCCCCAGGCAGTGGATGGATAGCAAACACTACAGCTGCTGCAGTGTTGAAGCTGTTGACGCTTGTACGCTGCTTTTAAAATATCTGTACTCTTACAGATTAGATTTATATGTGGCACAAAAAAAAATCACTTGTTGGTGAACAGCATCAGGTGAATGAAATAGAAATAAAAATCAACTATAAATAAGAAAAGAACAAATCAAATATGCAGAATAGTTTGGGAGAGTCAGGGAAGTAGAAACTTTGGTCCTAAAATTTCAGGAGGGGCCCATTGAACATAATTGTATTGATTCTTATCTATTTTCTCTCATTGCCTGTTCATAAACTTCTTTCACTCTTTAATTTTTATTTCCTGCTTTGACTTTACTTTGCATGTTAGGAGAGCTTCAGAACACAGTAAGGGTCTAATCTAGCTACAGATCTAATCTAGCAGATTTTTAAGCAATCTGAACTGACCAGGAAGAAGGAAGTGGCAGTTTACAAGTTTTGGGTCTTTCTGATGTGCCGTATAGGGAGCAGCTAGTGAGCAATACACACTTATCCCATTTACTAGTTGAAAAACTGAGACGTGGAGAAGCTGTGAGGTTTGTTCAAGGTCGGGTAATTCCTTAAGGCTGGGAAACCAAAGCAGAGCTGGAACTCATTTCTTTAGCACTCAGCCTAGTCCCTGTCACCAGTTGGTCATGCAGGAAATTAACATCCACGTGCCCCGCTTGTTTCTCAACTCTTACTCTTCCCCAGCTGGTGAGCTACCTCCATACCTGAGGATTGTAGTAGAGCTGGCTGACCCAATGGGGGGTCATTTTCTCTCTCCCCAAAGCAAAATATGTAGTTTTCTAGAAACACTTCAGTGTCAAATTTCACTGTGAATATTTAAGGCTTGCTTTTGTTTATACAAATATAATATTTTTAGTGAGTCTTTTAAGTAGTATATTTGTGAGGAAAACTTTTTCCCTCCTTTAGCTTCAAGGTAGGCTATGATAATCAGCATGCAGTTTTAAGGGTACCACACCACAAAATCAGAAAAACAGTGGGAGAAAACACTGGCAGGGTGTCCTTTAAAAGCAAACGAAAAGATATTTAAAATGGAAAACAAACTACTTATTAATGGCCATTGAATAACACAGTGCTTGAAATACCAAAATGAATTACACTGGAGGAATAGCATTAAAAAAATTGCTCATGGAAAAACAAAAAAAGAAAAAAAAAGAAGAAAAAAACCCCCTCAGCCCTTACTGAACAAGACAAAGCAAAAACCCAGATCTCAATGGGTCAGTTTTTGCATTCTAGATATTACATGTGATTAAAAGAGACTATCTTTGACTAGAAGGCTTATGAGGTCTGCTGCATCAGATCTGGCAATGGTTCCCATGGTTCTGCAGGAGCTGATTGTGATGTGACATGTAGGGAAGCTCTGGGAACTTGGTAGGAACAAGATGGAGAGTTATGTTAGAAAAGGTCTTTATAATTTTTATGGAGCTGCATGCAAAGCCAAAGTTAAACTTGCCTAATGCTTTCCGTATGAAATCCTACTGTTCCAATATGGAAGGCATTGGCAAGAATAGAAAATGCAAGTATACATGAAAATCCACTTTAACTTTGTGAGGCATTCGACATGCTTTAAATTTTGAGAGGACTTAATAAATTACAGAGAGAAGGAAAAAAGGCACAAGGAAAGACAATAAAAAACAACACATGAAGATAATCACCATTAGAAGAAAAGGAAAACAATTTTCTCCAGTTAGGAAGATTATTGAAGTATGTTACAAAAGCATATTGATATGTTTTTATGAATCACTAAAACAGAACTTTGATAGAGTAGATCTTAGTGCATGTTTAGGTATGGGTATTACAAAACAGAGGCCACATATAATGATACAGGAGTTTTATACTTGCTTTCACCTGATGCAGAAATTCAATTAAAGTGGCTGATCATGTGGGAAGAGTAAAAAGGATAAATAGATCAAGGAATTGACAGTGGAAGTCCTTCATATCAAGAGCTTATTTGGGGAAATTAAAACATATAATTAATTTTTTGATGACTTGTTTCCTGGAGCCATGTGGCTGGCCACTGAAGGGGAGGATAGAGCTATAGCAATCCCAATTTAGATCAGCTCCCATGAAACCTCACTGTTAGTTCAAGTATGGCCACACAAATACAGATTCAGCTTTTAACATAAAAGGATTAATTTTTTTGGCAGAGGAGAGCGAAAAAGGAGCTAATGGGTCCTCTTAAGAAAACAGTCCAATTCCTGTTTGTGCAGATAGTAGTTGGTAACTGTCCAATGGTTGTACAGCATTAAAACTGATCTGTGCTTTTCCACGTTCTGCCTTTGATCTGATGACTTTGGGCATGGTTAGAAGCTACTTGTTCTCCTTTTTCTTTCATCCAGCTTGTGTGGATCTGGGCGAAGGGACTGTGGCCTGCTGTTCAGGGATGCCCAACATAGGGTCTCAGTAGGGCTCGATGACTCCGACCACAGTATGAGCAGTATCAGCTAACCATTGTGCTGGTTCTCTTTCCAGGAGCTGTCTGTTACCAGTGTCCATGACGTAGGAGCTTTGGTGGCATTTGGCTGTGGTGTTGTATACATTACACTTCAGTCTATCATCTCTTACAAGTCCTGTCCACAATGGAATACTTATCTTATGTGTCACATAAGGATGGCTATATCTCTAATATCATGCATTGCTGTCATCCCCAGTATCCTTTATGGTGTATATCACTGCTTTCCCTTTACATAGTCATGGTGTTCCTTTTAAGTTAAACCTTTGCTGATGAAGGATGAAAATGAGATTACAGTGTTTGCTTTCTTAGGGTTTTATACTTGTGCTATAATCATGCATATAGCGTGCTGAGACACCCTTGATGACATGAAGGTGAATTTCAGGGCCTTCCTAAAAACTTTGCATTGGCTTTTGGTGGTATATATACGTCTAATGCCCCAGTGTTCTTCTTAGCAGTATACAGTACTTCAAGTTGGAAGGGACCTGAGGAGATCAGCCAGCTAGCCTGGCTTCCTAACCTCCTTCATATTATGGAAGAAAGCCCACAAGAGTGGGCACAGCTTTTAGGGTGAATCTAATGCACATATAGACAAAATACGGTCCAGCACTCTAATTTTAGACCAGCACCTGCCTGGCATTAACCACGATAATCTGTGATGTAATCTGCTGATGATTGTTTGCATAATTACATCCATTATATTTTGCAAATGACTTTTGGCAGAATGGACAGGAAAACGGCTGTAAATATAGGACAGAGGACTATTTAGTCTCTCAGCCAAACAATGGCAGCTTTCTTTCTGCGCCAGGGGTTCCCACTCTTTGGTATTCCACGCCTAGGAGTGCTGAGCAAAAATGTGCCATGAGCAAAAAATGTTTTTCTCCCTTTTGAATATATGGAGGCTTTCAACAGCATGGACAGAGCACCATGTTGCCCTTCAGTTTGGAAACTACTGCTGCAAACCTCTGTCGTCTTGATTAAATCCAATAACCAAATTCATATTGCTGTAAGAAGAGCAGAGTAAAATCATATTTTTAAGTATCTCTTTTATATACCATATATATACATACATACTAAATGTGAGGGGGTTGTCACCCTTTGATACACATATGCAGTAATCTTCTCATTGATACGTACTTCTGAATACTCTAGTGCATCAGGTGAAACAGTGCAGTCAGTAAGGAGATTAGTTATTTGAAAAAGCAGAATGTGCTTCAGCATTCTTATGTCCTCACCTTTGTTTGCTCATAAAAGTGAAATTCTTGGTTTACTGTATGACGTTACCTTATTACTTCACTTAGTGCAAGCTATCAAGATCTATAGTTTTGGCTTTCACAGCTTCCCTATCTCTTATTGGTGAATGTCCAAAGTATATTGCATGACTAACTTGCACTGCTATTATGAAATTACCAAGTGCATTCATTTACTTGCTCTCTCTCGTCAACACATTTCTTGAGATGAATTCAAGTATAGTTATTGCTAGTAGCTTTTCTGTAAGAAAAGACTAGGAAGACACTTTTATAAACCTGCTAGCAGATGTTTCACTGGGAACACTGGTATATATAGAGAGAGTATGATATTTGGAAACTGAAATTTGTAATAAAATGCAGAACCTAAAAAGGCAGGGTACTGTACAGACATTGAAAACAAAATAGTTGGTGACATATCACATGATTTGTGACATGACATTCTTTTCTTCTGGTGGCAGTTGGAGGAACAAGTTACAGGAACAGGAACTTTATATGAAATCATTGTGACAGAAACAACTTTTTTTTTAAATAAGAAAAAGGCTGAAGTCATTAAGTTTAATTTTTATACAAATAAAACAATGAAATTTACAGAGTGATAAAACTGATTTGATTATGAGCCCAATTCTGGATATGTTATGGTTATGAACCCATTCTTGATGTGTTAAGATTGATTTAGAAGATAATATTCCTATAAAAAATGTCATTAAGTACTTGGTCTGGCCCACAGAAACCAAATCTACCAAAAATAGTGACAATTATTTCATTTTTTTAATTAGTTGTAAAATAGTGAGGCACATATAGATTTTTCTATAAAGATTATGAGTAAGCTGTTGAAAACCAGAATACCACCTATAAAACTGGTTTGAAATTCAGTACAGCAGTTGACAAATGAAGCAAAGTGAAACTTATTTTCAAGCTTCAGACTGAAAATGTGTTGGGTTTTCCTCTCATCACGATGCTGCCATGACAGTTTGGTACCTGGCAGCCTGTCAGTCGCCCCATTGCTTTTCCTGGACTTTCAGGAGCTGCCAATGACAAGAAGTGGTCAGCAAGCGGACCATCACGTGTCAGCCAGCCAGCTGCGAGTTTTTGGTGTCAGCAACTATGAAGGGGCTTTTTAAAAGGGCCCCAGTCCTGAGAAAATTCTTTTCAAAAGCCAAGGCTCCTACTGCAGACCCATGGAAACCAGCATGGTTCTCCTTTGATTACAGGAACTTCTTCCACAGTCCTGAATATGATCTAAGTTTGGTTTTTTTGGGTTTTTTTTGTTTTTTTTTTTTTTTAAATTTCTTCCTGCCAAGAATATCTCTTTGCCACCAGAACTAGTTGTTTATTCACAGATATGTTATAATTGCTACAATTAGTTACCTTTAAAGAATGTTTAATTTTTTTTTTTTTTTCTCTCACTATTTTGATTTGACATGCTGGTTGTTCAGGCTGTCCTGTAACTTAGAAGGAGATGACAAGTTTTATACACAGACATATTTTCACTGTTAATTGTTAAACTTCTGTAGGTTCCTTAACACTGTTTTTTTCCCAGTGATTGTGTTTGCTTCACAAATTCCCATGTCAAAAATTCATTGGATTCCAAGTGAAAAGGTAATGTCTCATTAAGTTATGAACTTAATCCTGTATCGGATTATTTTGGATGTGCTCTTATGTTTCAGAGAACTTAAATAGTACATTAGCACAAATCTCACCGTTTTTACAGTATATTTTCTGTTATTTCTTCAGTAGAAAACTGTCGTTCCACTTTTTTTTTTTTTTTTGCAGTCACATTTCTTGAAAATGAGCTTAATTCACATGAAACAAAAGTGGACCTCCCAACTTGATTCAGAAGTCAGTATTCAGCATTTGAATGTGAATCACAGCTGTGAAAGATGATTTTTATTTTAGGACAAACTATACCACAAGAGAGTGTTTTTCCAAAAATCAGGTTAAATCATATATGGAATGTGCCTTGCCAGAAGAGCTTAATGAAAGTAAGCAAGGCCAATGTACTTGGGCAGCTGTGAGATAAATCCTCACAAGTTAGACAATTTTAGTAAAATCTACCTATTGAGGGATTTTTTTTTTTTTTGTAATGCACAATTTTTTTAATGAAATAGATTGTGTATTTTGGGGGAAAGGAACACTGCTTTCAGTGTGCGTCATATTACATATATATATGTTAATGAGACTTACTTAAACAAAAAAAATCTTGCAAGGGAATGTCAAATAAGGGTGGTCATCATTTTGAAACATAATTACGAGTGTTTACTATATGGGATAGTATTACTGAATTAGTGCTATTGAATTTACTCAGTGGCTCTGAGTATAAGCTTTGGGTGTGGGTCACTATATTCCTCTGATATCCTGTGCACACAAACTAAACATTTTTAATGTAAAAACTATCTTTAAGCTATTTTTTGATTCTGTACTGATTGTAGTTTTCTTGTACTAGCTGTCCTGTTAGTACAGAATATGTATTGCTTAATGGTAACGTGTGTGACCTTCGTAAAGATCTTGTCTGAAGACTAAATCTATAATAACTTTTTTACAGAAGCTATTGGGATGATTTTGAGTCATACATCCTTATAACATTTGTTGAACTTACAAAAGGAAATTCCCCTCTGTTTACTCATTTAAAAATATAAACACTTGAACTAAATGGGAGTGGCCTGAAAAATCAGGTTTTATATCTCTGAAATATAACGGCACAACATTCTGTGGCAATACGATTTGTTATACAAATTGTAACACAAACACAATGAATTCTTCAAGGGAAGAATATATTTAATTTTCCTGAGTATATATTGTTTAGAAGATTGCTAATTTTGTTATTGCTCTTTTTTTCATTTAACTTACTGAAAAAATAAGTTTTGTATATTTGAATACACTTGTATGTATTTCAATATTATTGATTTGCTTACTTATGGTTGAACTGAAGCCACTAAAGAAAGGGCCACACTACACAGTAGATTACATAAGCATAGAGCACCTCTCCCTGAATCATTTACACTCATAATTTAATATATTTTCTTTTGCTACTCGTCGTCTTTTGGACGGGATTAACTTTTCAGAGCCCCGGAGCATAATTTATCTTTCCTGTGAACTCCTGATGCCTTACACCCTTGTGGCATCCTAGGACTCTATGTAACTGACGTCCTGAAGAAAACCTTTCAAACATTCATCATTGCAATTCACAGGCTTAGAAGCTTATCCATAATAATAAGTAACTAAATATAAAAACAGGACCAGAAGGGTGTTTGTTGCAAATGGACTTTTATTAACACATAATCTCTAAGATCAATATCCTTTTATTAATTAAAATTAAGAGGATAGAGAAGGATAATAATACCGAAAGTTAGCAGTCTGCATATTTCAAAATATTTTTCTGCTGTGTACATTAATGAGGTTTTTTTTTTTTAATGTTTCTTTTATGTCTCATTCCATCAGGATTATGTTTATCATTTTGTGAGTGCCATCTGTGAATGGATCGTGGCCTTTGGTTTTATCTTCTTCTTTTTCACCTTCATTAGAGATTTTCAGGTTGGTATCTACATATTTTGGCAGTGGCTAAGAAGTGCTGTGAATTTTGTTGTAATAGCAAAATCAATAGAAATTTGCTATTTTAACTGACCGGGAAATATCAAAGCTGTACACATATTGTGCCACTTACAGAGCTCATTTCTGTCTATGTAATGAAAATTTTTCCTCTCCATTTTAAAAACCAAAAATAAATGTTATGAAGAGGTTTAATAGGTAGACAGCACTTTACACTGTTAAGTGTTAACACATTTAACACAGTTAACACTGCTGGATCTTTGCAAAAGTGTAGAAAAGACATTAAGGTAGTATAGGCTGTCAGCCCGTGATGCTGTGATCTCTATGCATAGCATGCTAGCTGCTTTATCACCAGGAAGACTCTCCAGTTTTGGTGATGAAATTTGCAGCAATGCTGCAGTCTTCCAAATAGCTCTATTAACAGATAGGGCTGCTTCAAACCATGAATCCCAAAGAGTTCCACTATGAAAGTTTAGCCAAATATAAACACTGTGCACACAATAAGTATTAGAAAGTAGTAAAATTAGAATAAATAGAAAATGCAGACCTCTTAACTTACAGGCTATGAAGTGGTATGAAATCTAATGGTAGTATTTGTCAATGACACATTTTATCTTACCAGAGCACTGCAGTGGCACAGTGGGATTTTTAGATTCCATCATCTTACTGTTCTAACCACTCCATATAGAAAACAAGCTCATTAAAAACCTGCTGAACACCAAATTTTGAGAAAAAATAACCCTTTTTCATTTCTCTCAGTATGTATTTCACTGAAGCACGCTAACTTTATCTCCCCATGCTTTGTATCGTAGAACTATGAAATTAACTTAAGTTGATCTGGCTGTATTTTTCTTCTAGAGAGTTTCTTTACGGATATCAACAGAAATGTATGAAGACTGCTGATCCTGAAAATCATGTTTTGCATAGATGAACATTTTAGAATTTTTTTTTCTTACATAAAATTTTGCAGAGGAACAGGGATTTTCAAAGATGAAGAATCCATACCATTCTGCAACATCTACCACAGCATCCAATGAAACATTTTATAAACTGGCGTTTTCTTCCCCCTGGCTGGGGCTCTTTTGTGATAATATTTTGTAACTTTTTTTACTTTTTGATATATTAAGACTACTATAATAGAAGAAATCTGTAGAAGCACTTCCAAGGCTTTTGAAGATGTGGACCTCTTCAGCTCTTCTCTTTTGGACATATCCATACTTTTTCATTTGTTATATTCTGAATATGGCATTAAAGTTGAGAAAGTACATTTTTCGGATGTTTGGCAAAGTCTAAAAGAAAATGGAAAACACTAAATTTGTTGAATTCCTATTCTGCTAAATTGCAAGGACTTAGTGAAAGAATATGTGAGAAGAAGCAGACCGATTTCAAGACCAGAAATGGACAATTAGTGGATTGCAACACTATGCTACATTTCTGACAAGGGATATGACATACAAATACAAATCCTAGGAGAAGTTCACAAAAAATTTCTTATCAGCACTGCAATGAACGTTATAAAAGTCTAGTTTTTTTTTTTTTTTTTCCTGTATCCATTCCTGGACATAAGAAGTTTAAAACTGAAGTGAGAACAGAAAAGAACAATGCAATTATATTTATGCAAGATCTAGTAAAGAGAAATCTTATTGACATGGAGGTAATTTGGAGCAAGCATTTTACAGTCTGTGTTTTGGCCTACAATGACAGAATGAAGAGAACCTTTGCAGAGCCTTTGGGAGTGAATGGAAAACAAGAAGAGGCACTGGAGGCTCCAATTATATGTGCATATTCATGCATATAAAAAAATGAAAGAAAAAAAATCCCAGAGAGCTCTCATAATTAAGACACATCTGCTGCTATGAACCTCTATGATAAAAAGATGAGAAAGGAACTTTATGGCACTAACAGAAAAGACAAAGGTTGCAAGTGTGTGAAGGCAAACGGTCTTTCATGGGCTGGTTCGCTACCTCCATTTAATGTATGAACCTCTCAGCTGTCTGTCACGTTCCAGGAAACTTACAATTGCCATGCCCCACCACGGTTTTGTGCAAAAAAGGGTGATTTTCAGCTGCTGATCTTCTATAAAATAAAACAAATATTCCTGCTGGAAAGTACTGTTTAAGGCTAGTCATAGGTTATATGTCCTTTAATGTGTATTTTAAACTCTACCAAATTCAGCTGTTTCACAAATTAAAGAGTGTATGTTTTCTTTATATGTTTATTCAAATAAAAACAGTGAAAATGTTTTCCAGTGGCACCTTTATTCTCTATAGCACTCAAGTTATCTTGCGGGGGTTTATAATTATGATCATGTTGAAAATCAGATCTAGTATAGATTGGTGCTAGATCTGTGTCATGCTGATTGGGTTTCCTTGAAAGGGCACGTATTCCTTAGAGCACCAGAAATGCTTTTATACCTCACAGGCAAATGTATTCCAACCATTAAAAAGTGACAACTTGTTATTTTAAAGGCCACATTAAGGAAAGAATATTTCCTTAGCTCACTAAACATTTTTCTCTTAACTCTTTATTTCTAGCTTTCTCAGATTCAGGTAAAAGAAACTTGAACCTGTTATTTCAAAATATGTCAGATTTCAGCTCAGCAACTAACAGAACTCTTTACAAGAATAAATGAAATTTGTTAATTTGAAGTTCAGACTTATTTAGTGTGTTTTTACAGCAAATGCAAGTCCATTTACACCAGAAAATGTTTTGCTTTGATTTAAATAGGAATCACCACAGTAAGTACCACTAGTTCTAAGGTACTGGGAGAATGAACACAAGAAAGAGCGTTAAACGTTTCTCCATAAGTGATTCCTGAAACAGCCTCATATCTACTAAGTCTCCTAGTATCTTGTCTTTCTTGAAATAACCCATATTCAGCTTTACATTGTTTATAATTTCCCAAGGAAAAAGAAAAAAATAAGAACTTTCTCAAAGTAAGTAGCTGAATGAAGTTAATTCTTTTGCTGAAATCAAAGTGTTAGTTCAAGAATTCAAGTGCTAAAATAGCTAAATGAAATCCTCTTCCCTTTTTGTGCTTCGTCATGGTGCATTTCATATGACTTACATGTATGACCAAAAGAATGGTCAACAATTGACCTTGCTTAATTCATTAGGCTGAAAACATCAGCATGCCTCAATATACGGATTCACACAGAAGATTGCTATGTCTACTTTTTTTTCAGTTGAAAGATGAGCTGACATATGGCAAGCAATTAAAAAATCATGTTCTATCAAGCTGTATCATTTTAGCTGTGGATGCAGCTTGTAAAATAAACTAATAAATTTGTTACTCTCATCTCTGTAGGTTAGTACATGTAAAGTCATAGTACACTTCTGTCCCTTTGCAATGGCCCATTTTTCTCCCCTCATTTTTTTAATTTCTTAGCCATAAGAAACATCTGCTTTTTTCTTGGGAGCTACACTAAAAATACTTTTCCTATCTGCTGTGCTTTTGTGGTGTTTTCTGTTTTTTCAGTCCATCATGAGTGACTGAAAAAAATTCTTTTGTATATATGACAGTAAATTCCATGGCATTTATTGTTGTTCTTAATGAGTTATGCTGAGTCCTTTCTCCACCCCTTCCAAAAGTGCAAAGCCTCATGTTTTTTAGGCTGTGCATTGTGTGTTACTGATGAAATATTGCCGTTGCATTCAGTGACACAATCACAAATCATGCAGGGATGCAAATCAATCAGTTCAAAACATCTCAATGATACTTCACCTTGGGAGAATTTCACTCTGTCTGCCCTTCACTTTCACATGTACTGAGCCAGTGATTACCTCATATCTTGCCTTATTTTTCTCATAATTTAGTCTAAATTCATTATCTATAGCCTGCTCTGTTTGCATATTGCCTTATCTCTGACAGCAGCGTATGCTTGGTGGCAGCAAAACAATCTTGACAGCCAGAGGTTTAGTTTTGGGAGGTAATACTTCTTGCTGCCACTTAGGGCAGACTAAAGTGGTTTATTGTGCTCACTGCAAATATTCTAGCCCCATGAGATTTTGCTGCAAGAGCCAGTCTCCTATAACATAGGGGGAAAGGCAGCATGGAGATTTTGAGAAAGGCCAATGTCTCTTTCCTTGGGGGATAGTTTCTCTTTATTGGGTGAAATTTTAAACCATCTCCAGGGAAAAAGGCAAGAATTAGTTGCTCAGGGGTCTATCTAGGGTAACAAGTACTCCCAGCAAGTAGATTCGTTGTTAGTTTTTAACCTCAGTTCTCCCCCAGAAATCTGACTGGGCTCACTGATCTGAATCAAAAGTGAGTCCAGTTCTCTCCAGTTCTAGCCTTCCTCTTTTTGTAAGGTTTGAAAGGTTTAAGAGGACTTTGCTAAGGTTTCTACTATGAGAAGGAATGATTTTGTCATAGTTCATATGTCATAAAAGAAAGATCTAACCAAGAGCAGCATTTTCCAGTGTTGTTGGCCAAAGTATGGCTGGTTGATTCCATGTGTCTTTTACAATATGGAAAATGAGCAAAATGGGAATGTTTCTTAAGTCATTCAACTCTAGCTCTGTCCTGCCAATATATCAACATATCTGACAAATTAACTTTAAACCATCACGTACCACAGTCAGGGTTGAGGGGGATGGCTTCTTCAAGGCAATCTGAAAATTAGAGAAAGAAATACTTCTAAAAAGAGGAGCATCTTTGGTGCGCAAGATGAAGAGACCTCTCTCACACACCAGCCAGAAGGCAGTCAAAGAAGGCAAAAGTGACCGGACCAAAGAAAAACGACTGGTCTCCAGGGTGGACTCTGGAGGGTAGTTCTCTGAATAGAGAACTGTACGAAATGATCCAGCATCCAAGATCTTGGCACAAAAGCGCAAGCTACCAACTTGGAAGATTTGAACGCCAGTGCTAGATACGGGCCTACAGGAAGCTTTTGAGAGAGAGCTCCAACGTTCCTTGGCAGGCAGGAATTGCAGAATCACGGAATCATGACGTTTGTGAGGGATTTTGAATGTCAAAAGACATATGGAATGAGAAGTTAGAACATTCGAATTAGCTTGAAAACACTAAAGAGGAAACATTAGGTTGGTGGATGTTGATTATAGCGTTGATGATCTAAGCTGTCCAGAACATGCAGAAAAGTAGATGGCAAACTGTGTGACAGCTCACACAGGGCTCAGACAGTGAAACTACAGCAGCAGCGGGAGATAGTAAGGTTGATGAAAAGAAGACAGCTTTATTCTTTATGCAAAATAATCAGAAAGACTAACCCTCCATTCACTGGAATACTTGCCTTACCCTGCAGTACTATGTATCAACGTAATTCTGAAGCTGTATGGAGGGCATGTATTTAAGGAAGAGAAGGAGCAGGAAGGCTGTTTGAACTCATGTCATATTGTGGAAGGAAAGTAGGAAAGTAACAGAGCTAAGAAGTTTAGACCTCCAATGAACTGGAGGTTCCTGCCCTTCCTTCCTTCCTTCCTTCCTTCCTTCCTTCCTTCCTTCCTTCCTTCCTTCCTTCCTTCCTTCCTTCCTTCCTTCCTTCCTTCCTTCCTTCCTNTGATCCAGCTCTTCAGTAACTAGAGTTGAGGGATACTTCATGCAATTTCTCCAAGAAAGTCATTACTCACAGAACCTTGCTACTCTGATGTTCCAGTATTGGCCTTTTTTATTGTTATTCCTTCCATTCTTCCTTCCTTCCTTCCTTCCTTCCTTCCTTCCTTCCTTCCTTCCTTCCTTCCTTCCTTCCTTCCTTCCTTCCTTCCTTCCTTCCTTCCCTTCCCTCCCTCCCTTTCTTTTTCTCTTTCCTTCTTTCTTCCTTTCTTCCTTTCCTTCTTTCCGGAAGGTGGGAACTCTCACTGACTAATTCTCAGCTGGCTTAATAAGGATCTGTCAACCTCTTGCCTTGCAGATATTTCATGACAAAGGAAGGAAACACTCAGCCGGGCATAACCGTTCCTTGTCCGTAACCTATGCAAGCTGTAAAAGGTTTTCATTTATAGTATTTCCAGTGGCCTTGGCTTTGATCAGATTGGCCTTCACTGCTGTGTCTGTCTTTCGCTCTGCACCTGTGTGTGTGATCCGTACACACATGCACGTCCTCTATTGGCATGATGAAGCCCATGTCAGACGATGTCCGACAGTGGCTGGTCCTCCCTGTCAATGAAGCAGTCACAAGTGGTAATCATCACTATACATTGTAAAAATAAAGTGATTGGGGATATTTTTATCTAATTGCACAGTGGTATCCAAGTAGTACTGTAACAAGAAAAGGGTATTTCTCTGTTTAAAGGGAAAACAGGTGATTTCTGAGTTTTGTATTTTATGTTTTTTTTCTCTTATTTACAATAGGTGGCGCTAGTAGACCACATGATCAGTGGTTATTTTCCATATTCTGGGAGAAGGTATTGGTTCTAGCACGTACAATGTTTTTTTAGATAATTTCAACCATTCTTAATAGTTTTCAAATAATTTTTTTTATTTTATTGGGAAACAGAGTCAGGTCTGTTCTAATTTTCCATGCTATCTCCTTCTACCTTATCAAAGTACACGTGTAGTTTATGTTTAGTTTTATAGCAACTTCAGTATTACAATTAAATTTTTCTCAGCCAAAAGAGCTACTCACTATAGTTAGAGTCAAAATTTCAGCATTCGGTATCAAGCCATCTTCATCAGGAAATTTTTTCCTACATTTTTACAAAGAAGGTACACACTATTCCAAAGCTGGAATAGATTATTCTGACAGTTCTCAAGGAGCATCAGAAAGAAATACAGACTTCATTTTGGTGAACAATAATTTGAAAAAAGACCAAACATTTCAAAATGGTAGCCATTCCATATCGAGAAACTGTGACATATCAAGCTGTATAAATAAATAAATATATAAAAATTTGTTTACGTGTGTTTTCAGCTGTTCATTGCCCAACTAAACCATTGCATTGTATTTTTTCATGTCTTCTGTGAAGTGTAGTTATAATCCTGGTCCCTGTTCATCTAGTTGCTTTTCTTTGTTTCAACAAGAAATCAAATTTTCAAGAAAACTGCTGACTCCATCATTTACTTGGAGTACATCATCTACTACTTGTAGTCCCTGAAACAAGTGAAAACAGCAAATGAGGAGCCAGAAATTCCCCTTTTCCTCTCTTTCCACAGAGAACATGGCAATTTCCCTTTTCAAATAAAGAGGGAGAAGGCACCACTCTCAGTGGAAGCAGTAGTAGTTTTAGAGTCTTAGATTTAGAGAAACACACACCAAAACAAAGTCACTTGTGTTCAATAGCTTCTTAGCTTCAGTGTCTGTGGTCTTCAGTATCTCGACTCCTTTCTTTTTTAATCTGTGTCCCGTCATACTGTTGGCAGGGCTGTGCTCTGCGTGTGGCAGCAACGGCACCAGCGCAAGCAGAGCGGCCCATTGCTCCCTCAGCATCCAACTCCAGACACACGGCTGGTTTCAACCACACAGAAAGCAGCTGCTAAAAGAACCTGCCAAAGAGCATACACCTTCGAGGCAAAACTGAGCTCCAGGTATGAGGCCAAATTCATCTCTAAACTCCTGAGAAAGCCTGAGGAAATTCTTACCAGGAAAGAAGGAAATAATATTAAGAGGTAGACACGCAACATGCCTTAGCTTTTGCCTTTGTGTATAAAAGCTCCCTCTGATACTTGATCATTTTTAGTTAGAATGTGAGACTACTTATTTTCTGTCTCCTGGTGACTGGATGATGCAATTCTTGAGCAATCCTACAATTCAAATGACTTTTTTTGTTGTTGTTCAGATGAGCTGCATTTCCCCAAAACATCCAGTGCATGGGTATTTCAAAAGCCTTGACTACACTTCAATCAAATGATCTGAAGCAAGGGTTTATGCAGCAAGGCCTCTTGTATCCCAGCATTTCCATGCTGGCTTTGATTTTGCTAGTAGCTTGCGCTAGTTTTAAGTCACGTAGTTGACCTGTGAAAGCCAGGTATTATTTGGGGAGGGGACAGTAAATACTTGTCTGTACAATTTCTATCCTTTTCCATATATGTCATATATAAAATATATGGTATTTTTATAGCTAATTTTCTATTTTCAAATTCATTTTTTTTCTATTGCATGCTACAATAACTCGTCTTTTCCTTTTAAAAAAAAAAGTTATGAATAGAATTTAATGCAAATTTGAATTTGAATGAGCTTTGTGTGTAAAACTTTGTAATCTTTATGGCTTAGAACTGATTTTGACCATAGCTCTTGATCTTAAGGGGAAGTCTAATTTTCAGAAATTCCTCCAGATGAAATAGCTCTTTATAGAGAGTTTGTTAATCTCTGAAGATCAAAATTCCGTGGGAGATAAAAAACCTTCACTTTAAGCAAAAATGATTTTCTTACCTTTAATCAGCTAAAATCAGACTACAAGCCTTTTAATGGCTTTAATTTTCAGTACTTCTTGCCCTGCTCATAATTGCATACGCTCGTAGCTGCATACGCATTGCTCACAGTGCCTGGGGAGGTTTCCTGGAGAGCTTCTGGAGGCAGCAGAATTACTGCGGGGCTGAATCTGGCTCGGGATGCTAAGTTATTTCTTTGTAAGCAGCTTGGAGGAGATGTCAAGCTCTGAGACTCGCTGCTTGTTTTGCTCTTCTTCCTCCTTAAATTCAGCTTGTTTTCTTATTGAGGGAAAAAAGAAACGGAGCTTTTGGAGCGCCCTGTTTGGAGCTCAGCAAAGTGCTTAAACCTGTGGCATCAAATCAATACCGCAGATTGCAAGGGGATGTTGTTTTGATTAAGTCTCTAATAAAAGCTAATTCAAATTTCAGTGCAAAAGCTATTGTGCGTAAAGATCATCACACTGCGGCGAGATCGAAGTCCCCAGGCAGCTGTAAGAGCCTTTGAAGCCACGGAGGGGGAGTGAGCAGGAGCCAGGGCTCGGAAAGCATTCCTCTGCGCCGGAGCGTGGAAGGAGCTGGCACGCGGCCTTGTTGGTTTTGGGGGCACACGGACGGCGCCATTCCTTGTTGCTCCCGTTGTCCTCTGTGCCGCGCTGCGTTACATAATACCCCGTCCACGCAAATGGCCTTGGCGAGCGGCGCCCCGAGCGTGTCAGCGTTAGGATGTGGTCGCCGTGATTCTGCTCCAGGAATCATCTTTCTTCGTGACAGTCAACACATTAGCCCGACTTCCCTCCATTTCCTGGTCCCGCTCCAACGCCTGGGGAACTGAAACGCAGGCAGGTAGTAAGTCATGGGTGCCCTCCGAGCGGAGTGCCGCCCAAAATCAACTCGGACTTGAGACCCTGCCCGCCGCTGGCAGGAGCGCTCGGTTTAAGAGTGTTTAAACCGAATATTGGGGCAATTATAGCATTAGAGCAGATTTCAAAGGGTGACTGCCAGTGCTGTCAAAGGGTGAAGATGACATTTTTTTTCTGTACCTCTTTGCCAAACAGCTTTAAAAATTGAACATTTTTATTGTTTTACTGCAGATTTTTAGTCTTGAGCTGAATTTAAAACATGCTAAATGTTTAGGGTAGGCAATACAAAATCCTTATTGCTACTTTCCTGGAATTTCAACCAGAAGAAATGGCTCAACATTATATAATCAGATTCTCTTTTTTTCTTTAAATCAACTTGCAGTTTTACATCTTGTGTCGGCTCGTGGCAGCCAGAATTGAGTGTTGCCATTGAAAACAGAAAATCATGGCAATACATTCACTCCAAAAATACCTCCTGGTTGCAAAAATGTTTAACAATGTTAGGACTGAACAGGAGTGAGAGGAAACTCAAGACAGACAAGCCTGGAAGCTGTTCATTGCAGTGTCAGAAAAATAGATAATATGGACAAATAGACAAATAAAAAACAATGTATACAGTGAAAACTCCATTCTACAGACTACTCAGTCGTCCCAAGCATGGGTTGGAAAGGGGCTGACACTCAGGTTGTCCAGTTACGTTTAAGTAGTATGAGGAGCTGTGCACCAGTGGCAGGTACGTCCCTTCCAGTTTTCTTGAAAGAATAACCCCCTGCTTCCATGCATTCCTCTGCACGCCAGAAAAATAGAACTATCAAACCCCCAAATCCTAGTGATTCCATGGTTGGCTAACTGAAAGTATTTCATAAATCACAGTAGCAGCTGAATGATCTGGCAAAAATGGGAATAAATTCTCTCTGTTTTCTCCAATTTTCTTCAAAGGGTGCTGGAGATGGGTCATCATCAGTGGTAACGAACAATACAACTTTATGTCAGAATCAGCAGTTCTCCTGCAATTTCGTCACTTCAAAACACGCCGGCTCAGAAACAGCTTTGCTGTATAGAAGCAGAGAGACCAGGTAGGAAAGGAGACTCCTCATAGGAAAAAAGAGGGGCTCTACAGAAAAAGAAAGACTACAAGAGCTTGAGTCAGAACCTATGGAAATGATCAGGCTACTTTTCACTGATCTTGGTGGAAATAAGTAAATAAATAACCCTCTTGATTACCCCATAATGAAAGCACAATAAATTACATTAAATGACAGCAAATTACACAGCAGTATCAGGAAGTACTACTCTAGTTTTCTGCTTCCTGACATAAAGGACCATAGCCCAGAAGGTGCCTTGGAAGCAAAGCAAAGCAGCTTCTGCTGCTGGAGATCCACAGGGATCCTTCATGCTGAAGGTTCACAGGGAACACGGAAGGGCTTTTTTTTTTTTTTTTTGCAAGCAAAATGGCAGAGCGAGAAGAAGAAGAGAGTTTCAGAAATGAAACACCAAAAAATCGATTTGTATGAAGGCTGCGTGGGGTGATCTGCTGTCCCCAGAGCCAGCTGGGAGATGACACAAGGGTGTCACTGTGGGCACAGGTCCTCCGTGCCCAGGCAGCTACGTCACAGCTGAAACACCTCTCAGGCAATCAGAGGGACAAGAGCCCTTCATATTACTGAAAGATTGGTCATAAAGGAAATACAGAACCACAAACTCCATCTGATTCCAATGGATTGGTACTGACCTAGGGAGCAGCGAAGGGAAGGGAGCTATGCTACTGTGGCTGGAAGATAAGTGAGTGTGAGGCATACAGAGTGTAATACTGAGGTCTTAAAAGACCTGCTGACCCAAAGGAGGATACAGTTTCCAGCAAAAGAGGATGAGAAGCCAGTAGCTGCTCTTCTTATCTGTGTTTATCCTAAGCTGCATTAAATCAAACACATTGGGATACTTCATCCAACCACGTGTATGAGACTAGTTCTCACCTCCGAGATACTCTGCACAAGAGGGTAGTTTTGTTAGTTGCTAATATAAAATATTGTTAACCTGAACTCAGTCCTTTATATGTGTCCGTTGTTCTTCCGATCATTTGTTGCAGGGCTATTGTAAATTGTCAGTATCCATTTCTTTAAACAATGGATCACTTTATTCAGATAGTGCTAAACAACATCTTTATAGTTATCAGGAAGTCTCCTATAGAGAGTTGACTGCTCATTTTCATAGTGTTCTGAAAAAAAAGAGACAAAAAACTTCTGAAAGCTTTGGTAGGCCTTTGTCCAAAGTATCTGGGGAGTCTGTTTTTTGACATCTACTTTTACTCTCCTTTAGCGTTTATTTATGGCCGCTTTAGTGCCTTGAACTTCCTACGATTATAAAATATTTTTTTAACCGACTCACTCATATTAGATTTGCACGAACTCAGGCAGAGTCCAGCTGATTCGCTAGCAATTAAAGTATAGTCACAAGTCTCTTCTTAAAACAACTTCACTTACAGCGTGTGTTCTTCTTCCAGCCCTGTGCATAAACACGCGCCCGGGACGACGTGCCTCCACAGCACAATCCACAGTGGACAGTGTAAACAGGACCTGTGAAAGTTCCTTTCAGGAAACCTGGCTATTTTTATCACATTTTAAAAATCTGGTTTTCTTTTAAAAGGGTAAAAGTTGACATTATCTACTCCTTCTCCCTCCCCTTTCTACTCCTTATCGCAACTGGAAATTAAGATCCCAGGAGCAACTAGGATGGTTTAGGCTTGTTTTATTTCCTTGCTGCTCGGAAAGGTCAGAATAGCTGCTACTTGCATCCGCACTTACAATGAGGAGAGAAAACATTTTGTTTTTTCCTTTTTTGCATCAGATCCTCTTTAACTTGAAACAGGGATTCAGTCACATTCCAAAATGCCTGTTCCCTTGCAGTCATTTCACGTTTGCTGCTGCTTCTCATTCCCTGTATTGTTCACAGCCGTTTTCCTGGAGATGCAGAGTTAGCTACAGTTTTCATTTGCTGCTCAGCCCCGTGCAGAGCACACTGTTTAGAATACAGCTCATCCTCTCCCAACGCACACTTTTAAACAGGGATAATGCTGTTTCCACTAAGGCAGAAATGACTAATCCAATCATACCACTGCCCAGGTAGCCATAAGACAGCTCATCTCTCTGCAAATCATATTGCAGCTCACATCTGGCTTTCCACACAGAAAAAGAAGATTCTTTCCCTAATGACCAAAATGTTCTCAATCAGTAAATACTTAAACATAGCTGGAAACTGGCAGAATATGAGGGGTCTCCTGTTAAGCACGACATCTGCCTGCATGATATTCCAAAAGGCGGCCCCAGGAAGGAAAATTATGAAGTGAGAAACTGTTCAGGTTACGATTAAAACACCCCAAAACAAGTATTGTTCTCAGATCTGAATTAGCTCCTCTGACGTTACATCAAATCCTATTAGGCTTCTTTTAGCAAAAAGTGGAGGCTGTTGCTTAACTTATTGGAACAAGGCACAAATTCCATTGTTTTTCAGAGGCTGCGGTTTGATTCCCAGAACCAAAATGAATCTGATTTTTGAGCTGGCATATACCCTTAAAGCATTCCTAGATCAGGGCTCCAAAAAGGGAGACTTTGCTTTCAAAATCTCATCCACATTAATGAGTTCCTTATGGGTGATATTGGTGCAACTGTAAGAGATGAAGGACCAGACAAGCAGGGTGCTGCGCAGCAGTTACCCTTCTCAGATGCACTGAGGTGAAGGAGTAGAGGCGGGGAGCACTGAAATTTTGTCCCAGAAGGAAAATGAGATTTCCTAACCATGCTGTTGGTATCTTGGCCTCATGAAGGCCCTGTTTACTGGGGATTTGTTCAACACCATTGCAAATCTGTGGTATCTTTCCACCCACTGGATTTGAATCAGACTCTGATCCAATCATGCTTATATACTCAGTGTTAACTACTGTGAAAAAAAACTTCAAGAATTGCTTAAAAAAAAAAAAAAGGCTTGGTTGGTACTAGTTCGGGTTGACAGTTACTTATAAGGCAGTGGTTACTCATAGCACTTTTGTCTACTGATTATTTAAATATTCAGTGTGTTCATCTTGCTGATACGACTAGCCTGGATAATCGCTATTTTCTGTTTGTCATCTCCTGTCCATCAGCTGGATGTGTCAAACAAATGTCCTCAGTTCCACATACATGTTTATAGCTGAGCCCAGAGGTGTTTGTATGGCTGGCCATAGGTTCTGTGCTCTACTGTAAAACAGCAAACAAAAACAAAGTTCTCCTGAACTGAGGGAACTAACAGGACCATAAAAGGATATGACTTTAAAGGTATCGCAGCGATCCAGCTGGATGCCATCATGCGCCCTGGGCTACGCGCCAGTCATCTTCCTTTTTCAATTTCTTATCCAGAAACGGTGCTTTATGTGAAGCAAGACTGATAAAAATGCATTCATTTGCAGCAGAATCTGGAGCCAAAGCTAACATAAGCCTTGTGCTCATTTACACTCTGCCAAAAACTACAGGGTTCACAAAGGCCCTTGCTGATAACTTCATGGCAACAGTGTGGAAATGCCCAGCAGACTTGGCAGGTTGTTTTTAGCATTCACATGTCTGCAGACAGAGAAGTCTTGGGCAGTTGTGTTCATTCATCCAGTCTGCATATGTGATCCTGTCTTTTACCTATGCACTGGAATTGGGTCAATATCTTAGCCGCATTAGGTGGTCATCAGAGCTATCCAAATACAACGTTAATTAGATATCCAAATTCCACAGTAAGGACACAGTAAGGATGGCAAATTTCAATGGTACTGTTTGCACAATCTCTTCTGAATGTCCAGTATTCCTGTGTCTGTAAATATTAGTCTGGGTCTTCTTGGCTTGATCTCCAAATGGCTGTTTCACCCCCACCCTTTTCTGACTATCAGTCTTGTATTTCAAATGATTGTCCATCATCCAAATTATTAGGTAGGGGCAGAAAGCTAGACAGCTGATATCTGTCTCAGGAACACAATCTCAGGTCTCAGGACTCAGAAGCTTTCTTGTGCTCTTAGGATGGAGTCAGTGTGCTCTGCAGCTTCATGCGTTACATGTCAGAACGACGACTCTTCTCATATATGAGAGCTGCTGGCTATGTGTGTCCCTCATGAAAGGAGTAATAGCTCCTTCCTTCATAAAAGGGATCCCTCAGACTTCCTTCATATGTACAAAGATGGAGCTAGTAGTGAAGAAATTCTACGGCATACATAACTTAATACTATTCAGTAACAAACTTCTTGAAGAAGTTCACAGAGAAGAAAAAGCAGGCGACAAACCTTCCTATTTAAAGTCTACCTTCTCGCTCATTAGAATTCAACTCTAAATCCTTCCCAAAGATCTAAGGGAGTTCCTCAGATCAGTTTCTCTGCTACTCTTCACTGTATAAACCAGACTGAACCTGACAAGATGAAAGGGCAAGGACGGTCTTTGTCAGAATTCCTCTGGGCTTTTCAAGAACAAATGGAAACAGTCTGGGCAAAGAAGTTATTCATTCTGAGGGAAAGCATCTAAATAACAGAACTTTTTTAAAAAATAAGTGTTGGTTTCCTTCTTGGAGGCATGCCAACCAAATGAAGAAGACTAAACTGTAAACTTTGTGAACTCCCTAAGGTATTGAGATTTGTTTGTTTGTAACAAAATGGAGAAAAAAGAAGTGGGAACACCTATCTTGTAATATCATCTTGAAAGTGTGGAATAAATACATAGCTGTGAAGCAGTGAGGACCAGAAATCGAGACTCGAGTTTGTTCAAAACGTGAGCAGAGGCACAGCTGTCACAATGCTGACTTGGCATTTTTCAGGTTTCAAAGGAAATTCTAGTCCATCAGTATTTCCATATCCAAATAAATGGATATCCAGCCTTTACTGCAGACACTGCACTCATTCACAATCATTTATCTGAGAAACCACCAGAATGGCAGTTGCCCTTGGGCAAAAAAAAAAGGAGTGAATAACAACACAGTAATATTATATTTCTGCCATTCACACAGAGACCAAAATGGAGTTATAAGCTTTTGTAATTTCAATTATGGTTTTAGAAAAGTGATTCCCAAGCAGAGTTTGTGTCATCTAAGGCAATATCCAGAACCACTGATGCTCTAAGCTCCTGGCTGGAGAAGACAAATTTTGAAGGTTGACAGTAGTTCATTGTTTTAACATTTTAAATTATTAGTGACTTGGAAGATTCTTTCTTTCTTTCTTTCTTTCTTTCTTTCTTTCTTTCTTTCTTTCTTTCTTTCTTTCTTTCTTTCTTTCTTTCTTTCTTTCTTTCTTTCTTTC